>BQNB010058096.1:0-37921 GCA_026074375.1 Tanacetum coccineum
TAAACAGTAGACTTTAACCTGCTCTTCTCTTTAATGTTATACTCAGCTCGCATCCTCACTTCAGCACCTAAGGATATCTGCCGAGCGGCCCCCACATTGAACTCAATGAAAAGTTGGTCGTGTTCCATTCCACGAATTAAGGCAAAAAACTTAGGAAGGGAAAATTCGTCCACCATTTCACGGCAAACACGACCGTCATCTAGGCGAGACCCATTGGTTATGCTTCATTGGGGCACGTACACCTTCTGAAGATCCGTATTAGGGCTGATGACAGTACAGATACCACTAACAATAAAGTCATTACCAGTAAGGTCAAAAAATCCACCTATGATGTGATCAGCTCCACCAGCAGAAGAGGAACCACCACCAAAAAGAGAGGATTTAACAAATTTTCTTTAACAGTTGTAGCAAGATCAACTATAGAGGTAACAATAGTAGCCGTTGTCATCATCAAAACAGAAGACCTGACAAAAGAATCAACTTCAGCCTCCACAACATTATCACCTGAATGGTGAGAAGAGTATAAAGAGATAACAAACCTTTGAGGAGCACTGATAGTTCGGAGATTAGCTCCGGCCACGGAGTCAGTCCGATCTCCACCCTCATGTACTAACACTTACATTATACTTAATTGGGATACGCCATTATGTTAGTGCTTTCTTCACGATTAAACAACGAAACACTTTTATTCTTGCTTTTTGGGTTGGATCGAACAAGAGAATAAACCCTTTTGGGTTTTTATTTTCTGCCTAAAGCATGTAACAAAAAAAGGATAAGCAACTTTGATTTTTTAGTGTTTTGTTTTCTTCTGTCGTGGAAAAATTTGTGAGACAAAGAGTATGTATATATATATTATTAAACTTGTCTTTCAATCTATAATAATCACCTTTCTAGTTTACAAAATCGACAAACACCCACCTCTTAGATCTTTCCAACCGACCAACAAAGGGAATGGAGTCCTGATGATTTAGTTCACTACTATAAAAATTAGTTTTTCTCACAAAAAAATTTCCAAAGGAAAAAAACAGTGTGAAATTTCACACGGAATACTTACAAATTATACATCAAATTGTTGACTAAATTTCTATGAGAAATATGTCCTAAATTTCTCACAGATTTCCTACTATTTACACACTAAATTGTTGACCAAGTTTTCGTGTGAATCCATGGCAAATTTACCAAAGATGTGTGACAATATTCACACTGTTTTTGTTAATTCGACGTCCATGGAAAAATTGTAACAGATTTCACACATATTAGCCATGACCAAAATTATGTGGCAAATTTTATCTACATTACTAACGAATTTCACACAGTGTTATTTGAAAAAATAACTATTTAAATTGTCCGTAAGAATTATGTGGGTCACTAGCTGCGTATTACCCACAAATATTATTTTTGTGTTAACTGTGGGAAACATGTGTTGTAAATACCCACGGATTTTCCACAAAAATATCGTCATTATATTTATGTGAAACAAACCATTGTATATGTGTGGATATCTACACGTGTATGTTCTACGCGTCCATTTATAACATTCATTGTATTTATAGATGTTTTATATGTAGATATGTGTGGATATCTACGGCATAGTTATCATGAGTAACCAAAGAAGCATATGTCTAGCCACAACTATGACATAGTTGGCCACTGTAACTACGCTATAGTTACTTTTGGCTCAATATTGGAAAGTCTGCATCAGCAAAACTACGTTGTAGTTGAGTCGAAACATATAAATAGAGCCCCTTATCCTGCTCATTCGTATAATTCATTCACAAGGAAGTTCTATGGATCTACTAGGGCTTCTAGAGAAAGAATAATTTGGCTCCATCCATTACTAGTCAAGGGAGAAATTAGTTTTACTAATTTCTTGTATTAATCATTCATCACAGACATTGTAAGATCATAATGTTTATCCAATCCAACAATTCCTTTATTATTTCCTATGTTATCTGTAATATGAGTGGCTAAGCACCTTAAGTGCTAGCCTTGTTATGATTTTGTTATAGTTTTGATAATCATTTCTTGTTGAATTATCATTTTATGTATATCCTTATTGCCTGTTGCATGATCCTCGAGTTTTGGTAGAGTTGAGGGTAGTGTAGATCCTGTTAGGCTTTATATTATGCTTACTTGTTGAATTAAGGGTTAACAGGGTACTAGTGATTGGTTGACAACTGTCCTTAGTGTGGGGATTGTTCCTATCATAGCTTGTAGTAAGTTAGCCACTTATAAAATTTAGGAAACTCTTCCAGGAGGGTTTATAGCTGAGAAGTGGGATTATCAGCACTAGACAGGTCCTTAGGATAGTTGCAAGTTAATCACTATAGTATGGATGCCTAACCTTTGTGATCTACAAGGGATTGAGATCATAAGATATATATAGGACACGTTTCATTTCCAATTCCAAAACAAAGGAGTAACTAGGCTAGTATGTTTTTCTCCCTAATCAATTCTTATATTTTAATTCCATATTTGATTTACTTTAATTCTGTCAATCCATATTCAAACCATTTTAACCTGTGACATATTCAAATTAAAACTAAAACACTTAGCTCTTGGGATGACCTCATATTTACCAATCCTGCACTACACACGATCGGGTTCTCTACCCGTTAGTGCATTGTAGAGCATAGGTAGACGAGTTTTATAAATTTAAAATTTGAATTTGAATTTAAAAAATTATACACATCAAGTTTTTGGAGCTGCTATCAAGGAGCTAAAATTAGTTTACAATTCGAATTCCTGTATTTGTTTATTTATGTTTTAAGAACTAATTTTTTGTTTATTCTTAATTTCACAAAGCAAGATGGGTGAGGTTAACATCAACACACTTACGATGGAGTAGTACTTGGTATTGACTCGTAGAAACCACGCACCGGGCGTGGTTAAACCCAAAATCAGAGGCAATGTCAACTTTGAGATCAAGAGTCAATTCATGAGGGAATTGAAAGAAGATGTTAGGAATAAATATTCATGAGACTTAATACTGCCAACTGTACTAAAAGAGTTAGTACTGCCAGTACTAACTTAGTACTGCCAATGTTACTTAATACTGCTAGTTGAAGGAGTTAGTACTGCTGATGGTCAAAGCTGCTGAACTGAAGATAAGAATGCATGGAGAGTATTTCGGGATGTTTAGTTTTGAATTATAACTGATCCTAAAAGATAGGCAGATATATTTGTAAAGGACTCCTTGTATTCTATAAAAGGAGATCCTAAGTGTAGTGTAAACTAGAACTTTTAGAGATACATTTAGAGAAAATTTGTAATAGCTTCAAGGTTTGTAACCCCAGTACTTCAAGAGTACTCGTATTATTTAATAATATTGAAGCAGTGAGTTTTGTGTTCATTGTTTGTTTTGATCATTACTGTTCCATTAATAAACTTCTCTAGAGTATCAAAAGGTAGGAATCCACAACACATATGTTAGTACATACACAGTCTCAATCTTTGTTATTTTGGATTCTTCCAAGGTAACAAACTCTTTACTTTATAAAGAATCGATCAAGGCGTGGGATCAACAAGTGGTAACAGAGCCTCATGGCCTTTTGGGAAATCTTTGATCTAGGGAAAATGGAGCTTAGAAAATTCTCATAACAATGCGTTTGGCAAAGCCTTCCATGCTCAAACTAGGAGATATGAGATGTGGGAAATCAGAATCAAGGCATACTTTACAGATCCAAGATATGCATTATGGGAGTAATAGGAAAATGGAAAATTCTTGTTGTACCAAAGTTCCGTTACACACCATAATTCAGGTCCATCAACAAACATTGAAGATGATTGTGCCCTCTACTACTGAAGAAAAGATTTGCAAGAAGAATGATTCAAAGCAGAATTCCTTCTCCATGGCAGTTTTGTTCTCCCCCAATGAACACGCTTACCTTTACCAAATGTTGATGCTCAATCTATGTTTATAGGCTATAAAGCTCGCTTTGGAGGAAAAGGATGCAACAAAGAAGACACAGAAGGCCATACTGAAAGGCAGACAATATGAAAACATTAATGCAACAAGCACAGAATCTTGGACTCTATCATAACAGGCTTCAAAAGCTGTTAGTAGATTGGCAATTCTAGTGTAGATACTCCTCCAGAAGATCTAAATGTTAAGTTTTTAAGAAGCTTACCATTACTGAATGGATACGACATGTGGAGTCGGATGAACAAACCCGACTTTGAAACTATGGGTTTGGATGATTTGTACAACAATTTTAAAATTGTTGAACAAAAGGTTAAGAGAACTGTGCTATGCTAATAATGAAATAAGAACTTGGGCATTTCAAACCACTTCCAGTCCAAGCAGTACGTAATACAATAAATACGATAACGACTGGTAGTAGTACGGGCAACACCAAGGGTAATACAGCTAGTACTGAACTATTTACAGCTAGTTTTAGTGATGCCACAGTTTATGCCTTTTTGTCCACTCAACCACAAGGGTCTCAACTAGTTCATGAAGATCTTGAGCAACTTCATGATGATGATTTGGAAGAAATGGATCTAAAGTGGAATATGGCACTGCTAAGCATGAGGGCAAGAAAGTTCTATCAGAGAACTGGAAGGAAGATCATCATTGATTCAATGTAGTACTGTTGGATATGATAAATCAAATAAAAAATGTTTCAACTTCATAAATGGGACATTTTGCCAGAAATGCAAAGTCACCAAGAAGTAAAGACAACATAAATTGGGAAAAAGAAGCTCTTCAAAGCAGTAATGGATTGAAGATGCTTCTGAAAAGGCAATGTGTGCTATAGATGGTGCTGGATTTGATTGGAGTGACATGGCAGAGGATGAAATTCAAGCAAACATGGCTCTCATGGCATTCACAGATTCTGAGGTATCAAATGATAAATCTTGTTTGCAAAATTATGAAGCTCTCAAAAAACAGTATGATGATTTACTTGTTAAATTAGATGATACCGGTATTTATAAAGCAGCTTACATATAAAAGAGTTTGTCCAATTTAAGAAGCACAATTAGTTTAAATATAAAGAATCTTAAGTCTTTTTTTCTAAAGATATTGCTTTGCTGAAAGAATTGTAGTCATAAGGAATACTAATGGGATTAAGTTTAAGACTAAACATGAAAAAAAGTTAAGGAGGAAAAGGAGGGGTTTAAGTTTATGCAAAGCAAAGTTTGAAAAATCATCAAAAGACTTATGAAGATTTGTTAGCAAGTCAGGTAACTGACAAGAGCAAAAAGGGTTTTGGTTATAATGTTGTCCCCTCACCTCATCCCTTGATTCTCAATAGACCAACACCATTAGACTTATCTTATACAGGTCTTGAAGAATTCAAACAACCTGAGGTAAATGAGTATGGACCTAGGGATTCAAGCTTAAAGCCAACCACTGTTTGTGATAGAGAGTCAGATAATTCTAAGGAGAATACTGATGACTCTTTAACACAACAACCCAAGACTGTTACAACTAGCTCAGTTATGTCTCCACTTAAGGTAGACAAAGATTGGAAAGAAAAGTTTTTCCATCCTGCTAATCATGTTAGGGTAGAAGAACCTAAAAAAGCTAGAGAGAATACTGCTGCTCCAATTATTGAAGATTGGGTGTCAGATGATGAGGAAGAAGATGAGGAAGAAGTTGAGCCTATCCCTAAGGTAGAAAAGAAAATTGCTACACCTACTGCTACTAAGAAAAAGTCAGTTAAACCTGAAAAACCAATTAGAAGATCAAGTAGGTATGCAGAGATGTACAGGTCACAGGGACCTAGGGGGAACCAAAGAAATTGGAATGGACAAAAATCCAATCAATTGGGATGTAACTTTATATGTGGTAGTTTTGACCACATTCAATACAGTTGTCCTAATGCTTCCAAACATATGGTTCCAAGAGCAGTCTTAATGAAGACTGGCCTAAAAAATGTTAATAATGCAAAGCCTCTTAATACTGTTAGGTCTGTTAACACTGCCAGACCTTTTAGTACTGCTAGGTCTGTTAATACTGTTAGGCCTTATTAATACTTCGCACCCCAAAACAACAGTTCTTGGTGCTAGACCAAAGACACATATGTCAAAATCAAGCACAGTCAACTGTTCAAAGGCCCTTTTACAAGAATACAACATTAACAAAAAGGTATAATAATCAAAAAATTAATACTGATGAGAACCAACTTAATAATACCTGTTAGTCCAAATGTTAATACTGTTAGTGCAAGGGGATTTAATGCTGTTAAGCCCTCAGCATGATGGAATTGGAGACCTAATGAAACCTAATGTGTGCATCACTATCTTTAAACAAATAAAATTCACATTGATGCACTAGGCAGATCCAATTACAGATAATGGCTTGGGTCCCCAATAATAACTAACTTCATAAGTTTTGTGTGCAGAGCAATTCACAGCTAAATGATAAAGGTTTTGTGGATAGTGGATGCTCAAGGCACATGTCTGGAAACATAGCCCATCTTTCAGATTTCAAAGACTTTAATGGAGGTTATGTTACTTTTGGTGGAGGAGCAAATGGAGGAAAAATTACTGGAAAAGGTACAATTAAAACTGATAAACTTGATTTTGAGGATGTATACTTTGTCAAAGAGTTGAAGTTCAACCTTTTTAGTGTCTCACAAATGTGTGACAAAAAGAACTATGTTCTTTTTACTGACTCTGAATGTCTTGTTCTATCTCCCAATTTTAAGTTGCCTGATGAAAGTCAGATACTTCTTAAAATTCCTAGACAGAATAACATGTACAGTTTTGATATGAAAAACATAGTTCCTAAAGATGGTTTAACTTGTCTAGTTGCAAAGGCTACATCTGAGGAATCAATGTTATGGCATAGGAGGCTTGGTCATGTCAATTTCAAAAATATCATAAACAAGTCAAAGAAAATCTTGTAGAGATTGCCTTTAAAAAAGATATGAGATGACAAACATGTGTTGCCTGATCTTAAAGGCACGCAACATAGAGGTCTCATTGTAAGACCAAGGGCCCTTTATGTCCCATTACTAAGCCATTGATTATGCTACACTTGGATCTTTTTGTCAACTTTGGTTAGTAATTTTAATGCCTAAAAAATACTGCGTGGTATTACTAATGCTTATAGTAGATTTTCATGGGTTTTCTTTTTAAGAACTAAGGATGAAACTAGTGAGATCCTTAAAAACTTTATCAAAGAGATAGAAAATCTAGTGGATAAGAAAGTTAAAATAATCAGAAGTGACAATGGGACAGAATTTAAAAACAATGTGATGGATGAGTTCTGTAGAGAAAAAGGTATCAAAAGAGAATATAGTGTAGCAAGGACACCTCAGCAAAATGGTGTAGCTGAAAGAAAGAATAGGACTCTCATTGAGGCTGCTAGAACAATGTTAGCTGACTCTAAGTTACCTACAACATTTTGGGCAGAAGCTGTTTCTACTGCTTGTTATGTACAGAATAGGGTCTTAATAGTCAAGCCTCATAGCAAGACTCCTTATGAACTCTTTAGAGGTATTAAACCAGCTATAGGCTTCATGAAACCATTTGGATGTCATGTTACTATTCTCAATACCTTAGATAAGTTGGGCAAGTTTGATGGAAAAAGTGATGAAGGTTTCTTTGTTGGGTATTCTTTAAGTAGCAAAGCTTTTAGGGTATATAACATTAGAACCAGAAAAGTACAGGAAAACTTGCATGTTGGGTTCTTAGAGAATAAACCTATGTTAGAAGGAAATGGTCCAAAGTGGCTGTTTGATCTTGATTCTCTAACCCAATCGATGAATTATGTACCAGTGGTTGCAGGGACTTTTTCTAATGTTTCTGCAGGTATACAAGGAGTTTCTGAGTCTAGCACATCCTCTCAACAAGATCAAGATTGTATTGTCATGCCAATTTGGAAGGATGCTTCATATTTTGATGATGCTTCACCCAGATCTGTTGCTGATGCTCAAATACAAGATCAAAATGGGTTACATGATGAGATTGATGATTCAGAAAAGACTCATGATGATAGCAGTCTTCAGAATAATGGTACTGCTGATCAACAAGTTAATACTGCCAGGCCAGAAGTTAATACTGGTAGTAGAGAAGTTAGTACTGCTGTCCCTGAAGTTAATACTGCTACTCCTGAAGACTTGGTGGGACCAAGTCCTACATCTGAAGACACACAAGTGGAGGATCAAGAAATTGAATTGGGGAACATTTCACCATCTTATGCAGTTCCTACCACTCCTCACACAAGAATTCACAAAGACCACCCAATTGATCATGTGATTGGTGATGTGCAGTCATCTGTTCAAACAAGAAGAATGACAACTTCTTACTCTGAACTAGGATTTCTTAGTGCTATATATGAAGGAAAGACTCATCAGGACCTTCATACATGTCTTTTTGCTTGTTTCCTCTCTCAGGAAGAACCAAAAAGAGTTTCTAAAGCTCTTAGTGATCCTGCATGGGTAGAAGCAATGCAGGAGGAACTCCTACAGTTCAAACTGCAAAAGGTATGGGTTCTTGTAGATTTACCTAAAGGTCATAGAGCAATGTACAAAGTGGGTCTACAGAAACAAGAAAGATGAAAGGGGGATTGTCATCAGAAACAAAGCAAGACTTGTTGCTCAAGGACATACTCAAGAAGAGGGCATAGACTATGATGAAGTCTTTGCACCTGTGGCTAGAATTGAGGCTACGATCTGTTCCTGGCTTTTGTTCCTATATGGATTTATCGGATTAACCAAATGGATGTAAAAAGTGCTGTTCCTGTATGGTCAGATTGGAAGAGGAGGTCTATGTATTTCAATCCTCCAGGTTTTGAAGATCCTGATCTATTGATCAAAGTCTTAAGGTCGTGAACGCATTTATATGGCCTGCATCATGAATAGAGCGTGGTATGAGCACTTTGCCAAATTATCTCTTGTCGCAATGTTTTCAAGAGGAAGATTGACCAAAACATTGTGCATCAAGAGACAAAAGGGATATATCTTGCTTGTTCAAATATATGTAGATGACATTATCTTTGGATCTACAAAGAAGGAGTTATGTGATGAGTTTAAGAAGCTTATGAAAGATAAGTTTCAAATGCAGTTCTATGGGATGAAAACTTACCTTTACTTTTTGGGTTTACAGGTACATTAGAAAAAGAAAGGAATTTTTTCAGTCATAGATAAATTTGTCCATGAGTTTTGAGAAAGTAACAACCTATCAGATGTGAAGTCTGCCTCTACTCCAACAGATTTAGAAAAGCCTTTGGTTCAAGATGGAGATACTGCTGATGTTGATGAACATCTTTATAGATCTATGATAGGATCTTTGATGTACCTTATAGCATCCAGGCCAGATATCATGTTTGCAGTTAAGATGCTATGTGCAAGGTTTTAAGGTTTCTCCAAAGACATCCCATCTCTTTGCTGTTTAGAGAATCATTTAGATACCGTAATGGATATAAAACATCTTTAGGACTATGGTATTCTAAAGGATTTCTCCATTTGAAGTAGTTGCTTAACACTGACTGTGACTATGCTGGAGCTAAAAGATAGGAAGTCAACCACTGGTGGTTTAGTCATTTTTTGGAAATAGGCTTCAATCTCTTGGAAATGCAAGAAACCAAGAAAACTGTGGTATGCAATCCTGCTACTCAACTGAGGCTGAATTTGTAGGATGCTGCAAGTTTGCTGTGGACAGGTTCTATGGTTACAAAAAAACGCTGGGACTATGGTGTACATTATCATGATATACTGTAAATTGCATATTGACAGTAATAGTTCTATTGCATAATAGTAATATCTGTTCAAAATTCTAAAACAAAACCTATAGAGACTTAGGCAGCATTTTATAAGAGACTGGCAATGCATAAAAAGTTGATTCTAATGTTAAGATTGACTCTGAACATAATGGAGCAGATCTTCTTACAAAAGGTTTTAATGCTGGTAGATTTCAGTACCTTGGTTCAGTGTTGGAATGATAAATCCCTAATTGCCACATTATCTCTTGTTTGTTTTTTAAAGTTTGTTTATATGTTATTAGTATTATTAAGTCTTTGTAAAATTAATACTGCTAGTTATATATTAGTAGTACTGATAGATATATTTAAAAATGTTTGTCAAATCTAAGTTACCTGATAGTAAGTACTGCTAGTTAATTTCTATGTCTCACTGTTTAATCACTGTTAGTCACATTTAGTATTGTACATAAGAAACATGGTTAATTTATGTTTTTTGGTTTTAGCTAAACTCTTTCAGGATAAGCATTGAAGTGTGAAAATTGGGTTACTCAATTGATGATTATTCTGAGGGGGAGGAGGTGGATTGTTATTTGTTCCGAAAAGTTGTTGGTTTTAAAACCCCCCTCACCTCAATTGGTCATTCAGTTCACCATCGTCTTATAGACATCAAGAATTGACTTGTCCAGCATGCCATAACGGCTCACAGGTAACAGATGACTTCTCAAATAAGTTTAATAGTGGACTCATAGTTTACTCAAAATAATAATGGTTATCATGCACCATGTTTTTAACATTGAAGCAATTTGGTAGTCCCAAAGCAAAGGCTATTGGTAAAGACTACTCAAATCCATTTGTTATATGGCATTGGTAGCTTTGCCCAAAAACTATACTTTGTGTGAATTTGTGAGTCAAAGAATTGAGAGACCATTGGCTGTACGCTTAAAAACACAAATGAAGAGTTGTGAAAAAAATAGCAGTGTGCAAAGTGAGTTAAAAGAAATTGAGAGATTTAATGTGAGTTTATAAAACTAGAAGTAGGAGATTGGGTTGAAGACTTTTTTGATTCGATATAAAACGTTTTGAAGTTTTTGTACTTGCATTTTGTTGAAAAGCTTAATACTGTCTAGGCTCTAATTTTAGTTACATACTAGACAAAATTTAGTACATGCTGGTATGACAGTAGTACTGTTTGAGCCCCTAACAGAATTTTTCATTAATTAATAGTGTCGTTGAGATATCCTTCCGCCAACATACCTATGAAATGAGGGTCTTGAACCAAATTGGGGAACTTTCATGATCTTACTATATATACGTTTGATTTAATCATGATAAAAAAATAAAAACTCACAATTTCTTTCAAGTTCGGTCAAACCATATCTCTACGTTTTCTCTATATAATCTCAATTAAATTTCTCCGCAGTCATTTCCTTCGCCTAAGCGAACTCATATCCTAATCGATTACTCACACTTTTATTCTGGGCAAATTTGGAATTTTGTGGACAAAGCACAAATGGTTGTGTTTTTAGAGAAATCTAAGGAAGTGAAAGGGTTTCGTCAAGTCACATTGATTTCCTAACTCAAAGTCACCCATTTGCTAATGCATCACTAAAGAAGCCAGATGTTTCTATCTCTTTTATTAAACAATTTTAGAGGTCTGCTGAAGCTACTAATGACGATAATGGAGAAGTCCAAGCTTACTGATATACATTGATAGTCACTCATCTTGACCACATCATGAAGAATCTTTAAGAAGACACCTTCAAGTTGGATGATCATGATGGTAATTTAATTCTATACCCAACGTCGGAGAGGATTTTTGAGCTGTTGGCAACTCAATGGATTATCACACCGATTCTAGATAAGTTAACTTTTCAAAACAAGGGGGCTTTTTCACCCTCAAAGGAGGAGTCTTAGTCACACTATTTCTTCCTTGTCTAAGCCCAAATTCGATTGCTTGGGGAGTAGTTTAGTTAGCAACATTGCAAATGCTGTTATCCTGTTTAGCTACCATACTTGAGATTTAACTTTTCTAGGTTAATTTTTGAGCTTATGAGTGTCCAATATTTCAATAGCCCCCATAAGTTTGTAATGTACCCTAGGTTCTTTCAAATATTGCTTAGATATGCTAGAGGATTAAACTTCAACATAACATTTTTCTTGAACATATCCTGTTTTAACCTATCTTTGCATCAAAGTTTTCAACAATATGTAGTGGCCTACAAAGGGATATTCTGGCCTAGAAGTTGCTTTATTTCCCTACTTTGCATAATGTGTTGAACCTTCCACTTCATCCTTCTATATTCGCAATCTTCACCTTCACCCTCACCTGATATCGTCACTTCACTCACTCACCTAATCATTCACTGAACACTCAACTGATCATCTAATATGATGTATCATTCCCATCTCCAATACAACCATCCAACCATCACCTGAAAACAGAAAATACCATATTCCTACACCCCCATATGATTTTACCTTTCCATGTTTGTTCTATCACATGGACAGTGATGAGGGTAGTTTGAGAACTCTATGAATTGTACGACATTTGGTTACCAAACTCTCTGAATGAATTGCATTTTGGAGGATGATGTGAAGCAGACCTTAAGTAAACCTTACTGTGCATGCTGTCACTAGCTCATTTTAAGGGTAAAGAAGTTTAGAGTTTTCAAGTCAAGACTGATAGCAAGGAAAAAGAGCAAGGGGTTTTGTCCTTTCTAAGATGATAAAGATGTTGAAGAGATTCTTCCAAACAGGGAAGGAAATCTTATGCAGAGGTTCAACGGGAAGTCAAGCACTGAAACTGAACCTATTTATTCAAAAAGGACTCCACTGAAGTCATTCAAGATCAACGGGAAGCAGTGAGAAAGGAAATTCTGAAAGTTCTTTAGTATCTGTGGAGCATACAAAATGTACTGCTAGTGAAGTTCTAGTGATTAGTACTACTGAGGAAAATATTAGTACTGCTGGAAGAATGTTACTTAAGAAGCAGGAGTGAAGAGGGAAAGGACAAGAAAAGAAAAGGGGAAAAGCAATAATGACCGAGTCTGAGCCTAGAAGAAGTTAAGAAGAGAACACCTTGACCAAGAATAGAAAGGTTAAGTATTGCTGAAGCCATCAGACTACAAGAACAAATGAATGAAGATCAAAGGGCACAGGTTGCAAGGGATGAAGAAATTGCTAGACAGTAGGATGAAGAGGAAAGGCAAAGAGCTATGTCTGAAGCCAAGTCAACTAAGAAGATAGATTGGAATGATCTTCAGTCATAAGGGATCATGCTACTAAAGATGAAGCCAAAGGTACAGTGGCCCATGCAAGGGAGGATATGGTTAATTTACTTGAAGAATCAGGGAAACTACAAGATTAGGGACATTTAAGGGGAATGTCCTTATTATGAGATTACGGCCCATATATTTGATTAGGTTTGGGATTTTAACCAACACATTGAGCCTATGGAGCATGGAAGTGAAAAGATGAAGTCTCCTGAAAAGATTGAAGAAGAAGATGTTGATACACAAAAGGAAATGAAAGAAGTGTCTAAAGAATCTGGAGCAAAAAGAAAGAAATCTCTTCCTAGAAAAGCAAAAGGGTACTGTTTAGATACAAAGATTGGAAGAAGAAAATTGAGAAGGATGAGCTTCAGGATACTTAGACACAGTTCCAAGAGAAGAGTATGCAGCTAGATGTTGAATCTCTATCTAACAACTATTTCCAATTGTGGATTGGATGGATTGGTGTTCTGACATAGATTTTCATGTATTATCAAGTCTTCCAAAGGTGGTTTGGCAGTTCAAGAATTATAGGGTTTTGAGTGAGATGCTGAAGACTTTGAATGACAAGATGTTATGGACTTTTACGGTTAGTAAAGAAGTATAGTGCTTCAAGGCCCTGAAGGATATGATTTGATGATTTGGGGAGTTCTGCATACTTTATTTGAGCTGATGAAGGAAGATGGAAATATGGAAGTATCATCATGAATATCATCTATAGTTGGAGATTATGAAAATATCCTTTAGTCAAGGAGATGATACAATGATGATAAGAATAAGAGATTAGAGGTTGATCAGGTAAAGTACACAAGCATATGCATTTACTTGAAGTTCATCTGATTACTCAAGGCAGGATGTAGAGCAGTTTTGAAAGAATCATCATCATCAGACAGAAGATTTTATTCAGAAGAAACTTGGGATGGAAGATAATTTCTCATGTTTTGGGGAGGATTGTTGGGAAATAAATCTTTACAAGAGTTAATCTGCCGAGGTATAAGAAACATTAATAATGGAGTTAGTAATCCAATACAAAACATTAGTATGCCAAGCGGTTAGTTAATACTGCTCAGAAGAAAGAATTATCATCTGCTGGTGGTCAAAGCCGCTGCCTTGGTGTATGGATTGAATAGAGATAAATTAAGGAATAATGTATATCTTTTATATTTTCAGATAGATTTTGTATTTGAATATAATTGTAAATGATACTAAAAAGTTCGGTAGTTATCATGTAAAGGCTACTCCTGTGGTGTATAAATGGAAGATCGTGGTTAGGTTTTAGATACGCATATTCACATACGCTTAAGAGGATAGAGATACAAAAAAAATTTCTTTATTTTTTTTTTGGTCCTTAGAAGATAAAGGATTGTAATTAGATTAAAGGTTTGTAAAACAAGTACTAAATCAAGAGTACTAGTTATTATTCAATTACTATTGAAAGCAGTTTTGTGGTTTTATTCAGTGTTACTCTCGTTTGTTTTCTTCCTTGATAAATTCCTTAGAGATAATTCAAAGTGTAGATTTCAGGCATACCAATTTGATTTAAAACAAAGTCTCATCGCATTGTTATTTGGATTCATTCCTAGGTTACCATACTCGTTAATTATAGTAAAGAACTGATCAAGGCGTGGGATCAACAGAACAAGATTTTGAGCTTACTTGAGCTAAAATGGGTCGAATGAGGGTTTTTGGGTTTGTATGCCTAGAAATGACTTCAAGGGCTTCCTTCTCTTGATTCTTGGCTTCTATTCTGATCTTAGGGACTTTAATTGATCTTCTACTACTGCTAGGGAATGGCTAGAACTCTATTTGAGTGCGTGTGTTTGAGTTTGAAGGATAAAATGAAAGAGTGTGTATGTTTTGGCTTATATAGGGGTGAAACCAACTTGGTGCCTAAGTTTATTGGAGTAGTAGCCAAGGTGTGGGTAGAGTGGTGACTTATGAAGGCTATAGGGTGATTAGGAAGAGCTAGAAAAATAGCTAAGCAAGGTGTGGGGTGTTGGAGGGGGTTCGGCTACAAGAAGGTGACAAGGAGGTAATTTTGCAAACTTGGTGACCAAGGTGCTTGGTAGGCTGCCTAGTGACATGGTGGTGAGGTCATAGAGGTGCTAGGATGCTAAGTTGGTTTAAATGGGTCAAAAATAAAATAAAAGGGGTGTCGGGTTTGGTTTGGTTTCGGCTTAGGATTTAGGGTTTTAATTCGAGTTAGGGTTAGGGTTTAGGATAGTTTAAGGTTTAGGATTAGGGTTTAGGATTAAGGTTTAGGGTTTAGGATTAAGGTTTAGGGTTTAGTTTTAGGTTTAAAGTGAAATTAGGGTTTTAGGGTTTCATTTAGGGTTTAGGGTTTTAGATTAGGGTTTTACGATAACTTAGGGTTTAGGTTTAGGGTTTAGAAGCCATGCATTAAGTGCTTGTACCTTGTGTTAAAGTGGTAGTAAGAAACTAAAGTGATTTAGGTAGTAAAATGATCCTTAGTTGGTTTTCTTGCATTTGACTAATTGTACATTGGCTTAGAAAGTTTGTATTTGATTTAGGAGGGGATAAAGAATTCAATGTTATGCAATTGTACACATATACACATGTTTGAGGCTTTGGTCCACATTTATTTTATATGTAATACATTTCATATAATTAGGGTTTTGAGATATTTGTTCACGGAATAACGTCTATTTTGATAGAACGTTGTTAAATGGTACGTTAACTTTGGATAAGTTACTTGGTAAATGGATATTACGTATAGTCTGGTACACATTAGGTGTTTACATGATATGAACATAGATTTAGATGGCATTGGTAGAGGTTGCGTGAGCTCGTTTACTTTAGAGATGCTATGTTACGTTGCATTAATGAGATAGCAAGATGTCCTTGTATATAAGGTGGTATATATAATAATAGATGGATATTACTAGTGATTCTAATTAGTAGATGAATAATTACATTGATTGAAAATTATGGGTTGTCTATAGTCTCCTCACCTTATAAAGATAAATCTCTTCCCGAGATTTAGTTGGATGCCGGAGTGAACTTGGCACGAATTTGATCTTCGCGTTCCCACGTAATTTCTGGTCCTCTTTTAGAGTTCTATCTTACTTTGACTATAGGAATACGACTTTATTTTAGTTACTTGACTTCTCGATCTATGATCTCTACTGGTTCTTCCACAAAGTTGAGTTTGTCATCGAGTTGCTGCTATTTCATTGAATGAAAAGGGATTTGTCAATATAGCATTTCTTTTGATTTAGAAATGTGGAAAGTACTGTAGACATTACTGAGCTCTTCAGGAAGCTTAAGTTTATATGTCACTGGCCTAATCCGTTCAAGGATTTTGAAAGGTCTAATGTACCGGCGATTAAGCTTTCCTCGTTTTATGAATCGGATGACACCTTTACGAGGTGATACTTTTAACATAACACGATCTCCAACTTGAAGTTCTAAAGGCTTTCGCCTTACATTGGCGTAACTTCTTTTAACACGATCGCTTGCAGCCTTGCAAGCGTTGTAAATTTTGCACACTATCTTTTTCAATGGTTTCATGCTTATTTTGGTTCATGTAGTGGCATAATCTCCTAAACTTCGGGCCCAGCATCAGGTTGATCTGCTTTTTCGACATCAAAGTGCCCTAATGGGGCTGCCTTAATATACTGCGAAATGGTTTAGGTTATTGTAAGAAAAATTCTACTATTGGTAAGTGTTTTTCCCTACTTTTCACCAAAATTCTTTAACACTGGCTCGAACAGCATGTCTTCGAGTGTGTGGATAGTCCTTTCACTTTCGCCCATCAGTTTCGGGATGATTGTCGTATATCATGTCTAATTGTCACGTGTACCTAAATAGCACTTTTAATGATATGCCAGAATATGGACGTGAAATGACTGTAATCGATCCGAGATGATAGATTATTGCACTCCTGCAGGGTGACTATTTCCTTTATGTTCTAACCTTGTAAGGGTTTCAATACTATCTGTCTCTGGGGGTAGGGATGAAATGTGCAAGATTTGGTAAGGCGATCGACAATGATATTGAGTGTGTTATGCTCGTTTGATGTTTTGGGTTGTTTTGTTTTTTTTTATTTTTTTATGATGAAATCCATTATTATTCTCTCCCAACTTCCCACATAGGGAATCTCTGGTTTGTTACCAGTAAGCCAGATGGTTCTAAATTTGCTTAACTCTAAAAAAAACAGTCTAATATTTGCCAATTATCGCGATGATTGCCATTCAAGTTAGGCCCACCATTTGAGTTTCTTTAGATACTGGTGTCATCTTGTCAGATCCCTAGGTGTGGGGGAAAAAAAATAAAAAATGGATGGAATATATTGATTTATGGGGACTCATGCTGATTAAGTCTTCCAGATTACCAAAAAGTTGGTAATACCAGCTTTGGTTTTTAATTCAACGTACGTTCCGATCAGGGACGTATTTCAAAAGCTTTGTCCATTCTTCGTAGTTCTAGCTTTGTTCGTTTTTTCTTCTTTGGAGTGCTTCAGTTTGATCTTTTGAGAAATTTGTAGATGGTAATTTTAGTATGAATGGTCATAAAACCTATTTATTGATCTATAATCGCGAGTGGTTTGATTGTTTCCATCCGGCTCTTAAGGCATCTGCTTCGACATTTGCCTATTCCTGGCATGGTAGCGAATTCACATATCGTAATCTGCAAGCAATTCTAAGCCAACGTACGTGGTCTCATGTTCATACTCTTTCTGATCTAGGTCTATGCTGAGACTTTTATAGATCATGTGAACACAATGCATTTTGGTGCCATCACATTAGTGTCTTCCAATTTTAAGAGCGAACACTTACTGTCATAATTCTTTCTTTTTTTTTCTTTGGATCATGAGTGGTATAGTTTTCTTCAATTAGGCTTAAGTTGTTGGGATTTGCTATGCCAATAACCTTCTCTCTTTGCATTTTAACACCGCTCCCAGGACCTTGATAGGGATGCATCACAGTAATAACAAAATCGTCATTTCGTTCTGGTTATGCTAGGATTTTGTTTTTTTTTTTAGAGACTTCATATACTTCTGTTTAAGTAGTGGGGATAAAATTCGGGACTTCTTGTCTTCGCCCGATTTATTTTGTTTTTCTAGATTAATTCAGTCAAAGACTTTGCAATCTTCGAGAAATCTTTAATAAATATCCGATCATAACCGGCAAGTCCTAAGAATTGACGTATTTTTGTGGGTGTAGTAGGATATGTTCAATTCTTAACTACTTCAATCTTGGCGGTCAACATGAAGTCCTTGACTATCAATAAAGTGTCTAAGAAATTGCACGATTTCCGAATCCATAAATCACACACTTGGAGTAATTTGGCATACAACTTCTCTTTCTTTGAGTAATTATTGGATTATATCTCCAGATGATTTGCGTGCTCTTCTTTGTTACTGACGAGTAGATAAGCAATATCATCGTATGAACACTTCACAACAATTTATCCCAAGTTGGTTTACACACATGATTCATAAGATCCAATAATACAGCAAGTGCGTTAAATAAACCAAAGGCATCACTTGAAACATTCATATGTCCGTTATCATGTTCTGATAAGTTAAGTTATTGCGGAATATCTTCATCCCTGACTTCAGTGATGATAGCCTGATCTTAAGTCAATCTTTGAGTAGACACTCGAACCTTGAAGTTGGTCAAATAAGTCATCAATCTTGGGTAATAGGTAACGATTCTTTACAGTAAGTTTATTCAACTCCCGATAATCGCGCTTACAACATTCTAAATGATCAGTCTTTCTTTTTAACCAAATAAGGCAGCAGGAGCTCCCCAAGGTGAAGTACTTGGTCGGATAAAACCTCAATCTGATAACTTTTGAAGTTGGTTAGATAGTTCCTGCATTTCTGAAGGAGCTGATCTATAGGGTGCTCGGGCTACAGGTGCTGTTCCTGGAATTAAATCGATTTGGAATTCTACTTGGCGAACGAGAGGAAGGCCAGGTAGATCTTTAGGAAAAACTTCTGGGAATTCTCTGAATACTGGGATATCTTCTAGTCTTTTCTCGTCTGACTTCTTTTCCATTACTTGGATTACGAAAACTTAACAACCTCGGGATATATATCTTTCGGTTTTTATACAGGATATGAGATTTAGTCGGGTTTTACTTTGGTCACCTCGGATAATCAGAGTTTCACCGTTGATTGGGATGTGGACGAATTTCTCATCACAGAGAATTTTGGCATGATACATGGACAACCAGTCCATATCGATGACAACGTCAAAACTACCAAGTTTAATCGGCATGAGATCAATTTCGAAAGGTTGGTTTAACAAGGTCAGGGTGCAACCCTGGATAATGATGTTTGTGCTTACTAGGTTTTTGTCAGCCATTTCCATATCGTAAAAGGTATCTATTATAATGGGTGGAATATTTAGCATAGAGGCAAGAGATATGGATACGAAGCTTTTATCCTCTCCAGAATCAAATAATACTCTAGCTAGATATTGGTTTAGATGGACAAAGTTACCGTGCTACGTTCGAGTCTTGTGTGGCATTCCTTAACATCCCCCTCTCATCTTGTAGGCTCCTTCCCTGGGCATTGTGGTGGTGGTATTTTCAACACTTGATTTGCATAATGCCTTTCTCTCACAGGCATGTCTAGTAACTGTACAATCGGTAGCAACGATTACTTCTAGTGGCTGGCCCATTTGTTTTTGAAGTCTGGTCGATGGCCCCCACCCAATGTTGCAAGTATTACACTTGACAGTGCAAGGTCCTATGTGATGCAGAGTGCATTTCTTACACAAGGGACGGTTTCCAGTATACCCATTGTTTTTAGTTAGGGTGGCAGCATAAGCCCTGAAGGTTTCCTGTTTTCTGTTCTATTGTAGTTGGTGATTATTGTAGCGGTTGTTGGTGTTAGTGTTACGCTAGTTGTTGAAAGTTCTTCTGTCGTGAACTTTTGTTTATGATCACTTGATACTTGACACGGATGTGTGCTTTGGTACATGATACCATTAGCTATGGGATTTGTTTTAATGGCTTCCTCTAGAGTTTGAGGTTTAGAGGCGGTGACATTCCCTTCAATACTTCAAGGCAATCCCCCGATGAAAACTTCCATCATTTTCTCAGAATCTGGCACCATAGTGGGACACAAGGTTGCCAATTCTTGGAATTTTACTACAATATTCCTTCGATGATCATTTCCCTTCACATTCCAGATGGTGTAATTCGTCTTTCTCTTCTCGGACCTCAGTTCGGGGATAGCTACTCTTTATCAAAAGCTTCTTGAATTCAACCCAGGTAATCTTGTAAGCTTCTTCTATCCTAATGGGTTGGGCAAAAGAATTCCACCAAGATAGGGCTTCTTCAATTAAATTACCAGTAGCAAAACTTCACCTTGCAGTCTTTGGTACAGTTGCCTACGGGGAAAACAGGATTCAGTTCGCTTCAACAGTGATAGACAAACAGGCCTTTCCGTACTTTTGTAGTTGATAGGTTGAGACTGCTCATGAATTCTTATGTAGGCTACACTGACTTGCGTACAGGTGCTTATCTTGATTTGGTTGGTATTATCAGTATTTGTCTGTAGCGGTTGTGCTTCCAGAGCTGCGAATACACTATCAGGCAACTAGCTTCTTGATGGCTTGCCTGAGTCATGCGGTGCTTCAGTGTTGCGTCCTTTTGGAGGCATTTCTTTCAAACATAAGAACAACAAAGTTATAAGAATGATAATAACTCAAAGTCTTAAAATGCAAGATTATTTTTGAACTTTAAGCATTTTTCAACAAAGTGATATTGAAATCATAGATACTTATTTGATATGAATTCTAACAAGAATCTAACTTATTAGTTTATTTTCTGGGGGTCATGGTAAGATTCATAATGATGAAGACAGAGATGAAATATAGGACACCAGATGAATATAAAACGGGATCACCATTATATTATATCATGAACAACTTGCCTTTGTACTATACATAGTCAAAATTTGACAAGTGTTGTTATTTATACCACACATCCCGTGGCTAGGTTCTATCAAAAGCTATAACTAGTATCTAATTTAGTAGTCTGATGGTCCTTCCTGGCTGTTCTTGAGTTCATAGATTGCATTCAGAAGACTTTCCTTGTCTACTTGGTGACGAACCTAGATCTCCTCGATAATTTGCTCTAGCTTAGCAATCCTGAAGCGAGCCAGAGCAATCTTGCTGTTATTTCCCATTTTCTTTCTTTGAAGTTTAGCAATTTGAGTATGAGACTCTCGGAGTTCAGCTTTCGGATTGTCAAAATCTTGTTGTATGATTACCCGGCCATTTCTGAGACTTTCTATTTTGTCTTCTATGTGCTCAATGCGGTCGAGAGAGAGTTCATCTAGATGATTCAAAATTTCCTCAATTTGCTCCTCGTGACGTTCCAGACTTGTCTTACGAGAGCTTTCTCCTATCTCAAATGCTTGAGGTAGGGCAGAAGTAGAGGAGGATGATCGGTCACGGCCTCGTTTCTTAAGTGGCAATAATTCCTCAGGAAGAAAGAATTCTTAAGGATTAAACATTGGAGATAGCATTGAAGATGGAGGTACAATAGTTGGCGGTGGAATAGGTGATTCTTTTGCATAATATGCTTGCATGACCTTCATATAGGGGTCATCATGAAAAAGTAAAAGAGTTGGTGAAGCTTTTGAAACTAAACCAAATGTGTTATTTAAAGAGCTAGAATAAGTATTTCTTGGTGAAGCTGGGACATAGTCTGGGGAAGCCGAGATATAGTCCGGAAAGTTAGAGGAAAAAGCATCCTCAATATCGGTAGTAGGGTGGTTGGGAGAAGACATCACTCTGTTAACAACCCAGCGGTTAGGGTCTCTTCCTTTTGATTCAAAAAAGCCTGTTCATAGCCAAGGCATGTTCTTTTTTAGAGCTCCCTAGCTTGTTTTGATGTTCAGGGGTAAGGCCTTTATGTCCCCGCCTTGTCTTTTCTTTTTTTGCAAGAAATAGCAAAAGCGAGACGATAGTTCTCTGTCGGGTGAGAGAAGAGATAGAGCACGGTATTCTCACGGGCCGAAGTGCAAAGCCCGGTAGCCTATCTGTAGTTCGGAAGGAAGCCCCTATGGTCCAAATCAAGTTGCTACTTTCCCTCTGCGCTTATAAGTAGATAAGGTCAGACTTTGCTTGCTCTGAGACAGATTGAAAAGGGAAAGACAATATCAAAATGGAAATGTTTGAAATTGCTCCTTGACCGGAACGAACGGGATTCGGAGCTTGCTGACCCTTATACACAGATGGCGGATATAATATTAATGTATTTTACATACTATTCGAGAGATGTAGTGGCACAGAGAACTTTCTTGGATGAAAAAAGAAAAGTAGTTATAGTTAAAGTTTCAACCTTGTTCTCTATAACCGTGGCTCTTGATACCAATCTATAACATCCCCATTTTGACATATATAGCAGTGGAAGCTAATTTGGGGTATTATTTCATAGTACAACAGTCATAATCATAGAAAACGAATCGTAAAGAGACGTTTTTCGAAAATTTAGTTATCATTCATTTATTCATCAGAGTTTTTACAAAAGAGAGGCCCGAAACATCTAGAAACATAAAGTTTGAATGATAACAGTTTAGCCATCTTCAAGTCCGTGCTACTCTGTGCCATAAGATGCTCAGTTACCTGAGATAAACATGCTAAAAAGTCAACACAAAGGTTGAGTGAAATTCATAGGTTTATGTTAAACAGTTTGAATACAAGTTCAATAGTGGGTTACGTTGTTATACACCCATAAGTGTAATAATTGCAATGAGTACAATTATTATAGAAAACAATATTATTGCCCTAAGCTCATGACACCGAGACCTTGAGATAATCAATAATCACAAGAAGTTGCCCCAACGGGTGCCTTTGCCAAACACATGCATAGTGATTCAAATGAAGTGCGTTTGGTTACCAGAAAGTAAAAGGTACAAACACCAACAGAGGTGAAGTATCAGTCCCAAATAGATCCATTCACAGCATTCACAGCTTACTCCCAAAAAAGTAATTAATCGGTTCATGATAGGGTCCTAATGCAAAAGTAAGACTTAGCAAATAATATATCAATAGCAATACTGTGGAAAAACATCGTATTTAATGGTTTATAGCATGTATCCCCTCAAGCGGTTTTGATTGTAGAACATAGAAGATTTAAAATGCGAGGCTATGAACTCACCTTAATAGGGAAAATCTGATTGATGGCAAAAGTATATCAAGTGAAAGTAACGGCCTCGTCACGCAACCTGGGGTAATATTTCAAGTCTTAGTGTGAAGGTTTATGTTTCAAAACTTTATAAAGTTTAACGTATTACTTTGATTTATTAATTTATGGAAATATTGTATCACTGTTCGGGCTATTGTAAACCCAGCAAACTCGTCAAAAACAAATACCCAAATGGAACCCCTCACATAATATTCCTAGGAACTGATACCATAAAATTTAAGTTTCTTCAAAAGCTAGTCGATGATAAATTACGTTAATTATATAATGTAATTGTTTTATAATGCGTCGATCGTTGATTAATAGCGATAAATGTGTCAGGTTTTAATAAAATCGAGTCTTATAATATTAATACATATTTTTATAATTTATATAAAAAAAATATTATATTTTATATTTTTAAGTTTGCAAAAAATGGCAATAAATACCCTTGATTTATAAACTTTTACAAATTTATTCCTTTATATATAAAGTATATGTAATTTAAACCTTTAACTTTGAAATTTGGCAAGATAGGTCCTTATAGTTATATCTTTAGGAAAATTACATTTTCATCCCCTTTAGTTATAAATTTCAGAAAGTTATGATATATACCCCTATGCATGAAAACATTTGCAAATCAAGTCCAAAATTCATAATTTTGATATTTTTGAAATCCAAAAGAGTTTTGCAGGTCATGGATTATTAGAATAAGCTAAAATAAGATGTTCTAAAACGTAACAAAATGTTAGGAATAAAGCAAAAAGAGATTCGTTAGCTAGAAAAAAAAAATTTTTTTCCCCCAAAACGGGTCATTTTTAGGGTTTTAACAAAAAACGCATAGGTTTGAGGATTCAAGGCTTTAACAAGTTCATATAGGATCTTAGGAGTCTTAGAACATTATAAAATAGATTATGAGTTTATTGAATAAGATTATAAGCTTACTGAGCCTAAAATGGTCCGAAATGGTTTTTGGTCGTACGCCTAGATATGGATGCAAGACCTTCATTCTCGTGATTCTCGCTTCTATATGATCTGTAGGGACCATTCTACTTCTTCCTTGAGCTGGGTTTTAACCTCCATTTGTTTTTTATGAGTTTTTTATGGTGTGATTTGAAGGCCAAGTCTTTGGCTTAGAGTAGTGGCCAAGAGTGCTAGGGTGATGACTTAGGAAGGCTAGTGATGAGTATTGTGGGCTATGGAGATAGCAATGTAAGGTGGAAGGTGTTGGAGGGGTGCGAATGGACTAGAGGGTGATAAGGTGGTTTTCTTGGTTAACAAGGTTGCAAGGAATGATGTAAGTGCGTGGGTGGCTGCTTGGTGACATGTGGAGGAGGTCATAAGTTTAGTGAGCTAGCTAGCTTAAAAATGGGTTTAAAAAGAAATAAAGGGGTGTCAGTTTTTTTTGGTTTCGTCTTAGGGTTTAGGTTTTAATTTGAGTTAGGGTTAGGGTTTAGGATAGTTTAAGGTTTAGGATTAAGATTAGGGTTTAGGATTAAGTTTTAAGGTTTATTTAAGGTTAGGTTTAGTTTTAAGGTATTTTTTTTTTTTATTTTTAAAAAATAAAAAAAAAAATAAAAAAATGAAATTAGGGTATAGGTTCGTTTAGGGTTTAGGTTTTAGTTTAGTTTAGGTTAAGGGTTAGAATCATGCATTAAGTGTTTGTCCCTTGTGCTAAAGTGGTAGTAAGAAACTAAAGTGATTTAGGAGGTAAAATGACCTTGTTTGGTTTTCTTGCATTATTAACTTGTACATTAGGCTTTAGGAAGTTGTAACTTGATTTAGGAGGGAAAAGATATTCAAATGTTGTGCATTGTACACTAGTACACATGCTTAAGCTTGCACATTCATTTTATATGTATATATTACATATAATTGGGGTTTTGATATAAACATTAATGAAAAAGGCTGTTTTGAATAACATTGTAAATGGTATGGTTAAATGATCAGTACTGTAAAAAATGATATAAGATATAAACATACATATTAGATTGTTTTACATATAATAACATAGATATAGATGGCATTGGTAGAGGTTGCGTGAGCTCGTTACTGTTAGAGAAGCAAAAACGGGGGTTACGTGCATAATGAGATAAAGCAAAATTTTCCTCCCTGTAAAAAAGGTGGTATATATAATCGATTGGATATTAACAGTTCATCTAATTTAATAGATGATAGATTCAGTGAATGAAATTACGGGTTGTTATACCTTACTTGGTTACCCATGAGACCAAAAGGATAGAAAGGTACATCTATGGCCTTACTCCACAGATCCGTAGGATGGTGGCAGCAATTGAGCCACCTACAATCCAAGGTGCTATTCTACAAAGTTGGGTGTTGTATTTGGATGAGGCAGTTGAAAAGGTTCTTGAAGAAGATGGTAAAAAAGAGGAGATGGCCGATGAGCCTAGAGTAAGGAAGGGAAATGGTTAAGGGTGATAAAAAGAGAGCAAGGAATGTGAAGGTATTGCCATAAACACCAAACATGTTAAGAAGGATTACACGGGTTCGGCTCCCAAATGTACAAACTGCCCTTTCCACCATTACCCCGAGATGCCTTGTCGTGTGTGTACGAACTGCAACCGCTTAGGGAACTTTGCCAAGGATTGCAGGGCGGGACCTAAGATAGTGACTCCACTGAATGCCAAAAAGCTCATGGGGTGTGTTATGAGTGTGGTGGTACTGATCACTATAAGTCAGCATGCCCTAAGTTGAACCGAGCACCAAGACAAGGAGGAAATTATCTGAATCAAGTTTTGGCTATTAAGGGAGGTCAAGGTCGTAGAAACAATGGTAATTTGGCATGTGGTAGAGCATTCGTGATGGGAGTAGAGAAAGCTCATCAAGACCCGAACATTGTGACGGGTATGTTCTCCTTAAACAACCACTATGCTACAATGCTATTTGATTCTGGTGCTGATTATAACTTTATTTCCACTACATTTATACCCCTGTTAGTCATAAAGCCAAGTAGTCTAGGTTTAAGTTATAAAATTGAAATAGCTAGTGGGCAACTGGTGGAGATCAATAAGGTTATACGTGATTATAAGTTGGAAATAGAAGGTTATACCTTTAACATCGACCTAATACTGTTCGGATACAGAAGCTTCAATATAATTATAGGGATGGACTAGTTGTCCAGGCATAGAGCCAAAATTATTTTCCATGAGAAGGTAGTTTGAATCCCACTACCACATGGCGAGATGCTTAGAGTTTATGGAGATTAGCCAGAAGAGAAGGTGAAGAACCTCATGAGTGCGAAAGCAGAAGAGCAAAAACTGAAAGACATCACTGTCGTTCGAAACTTCTTCGAGGTATTTCCTGACGACCTATCAGGATTACCCCCTTCCCAAGAAATCGAGTTTCATATAGACTTAATCCCTGGAGCAATGCCAGTCACAAAGTCTGCCTATCATTTAGAGCCTACTGAAATGGAGGAGTTTTCGAGTACCTACTACAGGACTCCAGACAAGGGTTTTATTCGACAAGTTCCATGCATAGGAGAAACTAGTAGTATTCATCAAGAAGAAGGAAGGTTCTTTTATGATGTGTATAGACTATAGAGTGTTGAATATTTGACCATACAGAATCTATTATCCCTCACTAAGATGACGACCTGTTCGATCAACTATAAGGATCACAATACTTCTCTAAGATAGACCTTCGGTTCGGATACCATCACCTGAGAGTGCACGAAGACGACATTCCAAAGACCGTATTTAGAACTCGATATGGACACTTCGAGTTCACAGTAATGCCCTTTGGTCTGATAAATACACCAGCGGTATTCATGGACTTGATGAATCGATTATGCTAACCCTACCTAGACAAATTTTTACCCATGATCATGATAACATTTTGATCTGATCCAAGACAAGAAGGATATGAGAAAGCATCCAAGTGTGATCTTAGACCTGCTCCAGAAGGAGAAACTGTACACAAAAGTTTTCAAAGTACGAACTCTGGTTGCAGAGAGGTTGCATTTCCTTGGCATGTGTTTAATAGTGATGGTATTCATGTAGACACACAGCAAAATTACAGCTGTTAAGAATTGGGTAAGGCCCCCTAGATCACCAAAAAGTCTCGCTTCGTTCTTAGGTTAGCAGGAATTACCGGAGGTGATTTCATCGAGAATATTCTCCAAATGTCCAAGTCACTTACTACTTGACTATAAAAAACAAGAAGTACGATTGGGGTAATAAACACGAAACGGCCATTTGTGAAACCTTGAAGAGGATAATTGTGTACTGCACCTGTTCTGTCTCTACTGATGGGCCAACAGACTCTGCGTAGTGATTGCGATGCATCTCTGCCAAAGGCCTGGGTGCGTATGATGCAAAGGGAAAAGTGATTGCTTACTGCCCTATCGACAGTTGAAGATTCATGAAAAGAATTATACCACCCATGATCTAGAACTGGGTGCAGTTGTATTTGCTCTCAAGATTTGGAGACACTACTTGTACGGGATGAAGAGCATTATTTATGGTGGATAAAGATGTACTATGATCTTAGAGACATGTATTGGTGGCCAGGGATAAAGAAGGATATAGCCTTGTATGTTAGCAAGTGCTTGACTTGTTTGAAGGTTAAGGCTGAAGATCATTAACCATCCGGCTTACTGCAGCAACCTGAGATCCCTGAGTGGAAATGGGAGAGAATAGCCATGGACTTTAGTACAAAATTGCCAAGAACTAGTAGTGGACACGATTTCATATGGGTCATCGTGCACAAATTGACTAAATCTGCTCATTTCCTACCCATCCGTGAAGATTTTAAGATGGATAGACTAGCTAGACTCTACCTCAACGAAATTGTGACAAGGCATGTTGTGCCAATATCGATAATATCCGACCACGATAGTAGCTTTACCTCATGATTTTGACAATCAATGCAAGATGCATTAGGGACATGCTTGGATATAAGTACGACTTCCATACACAGACTGATGGTCAAAGCGACCTTACCATTCAGACCCTGGAAGACATGCTCAAGGCAGGCGTCATCGACTTTGGAGGAAGCTGGGACGTTCATCTTCCATTGGTTGAATTCTCTTACAACAACAGCTATGTGCACCGTTCTAAGCACACTACGGGAGAAAGTACCGCTCACCCATCCTATGGGCAGAAATCAGAGAAGGACGATTGATTGGACCCGAGATCATACAAGAAACTACTGAGAAGATCTCCCATATCAAGGATCGGCTTAAGCTGCATACGATCGTCAGAAGAGTTATGCCGACAAATGAAGAAAACCCTTAGAATTCAGTGTGGGTGATCATTTGAGATCACAGAGAGAATCTGTTAGGACATATGATTCCATTTCCACATCATAACCATACACGAATCAATAAGAGAAAAGAAAAGAGAATATAGAGAGAGAAAGTAGAGAGAGAAAGAGATGATGGATTACTTTATGTAAACAAGTCTTACAAATAAGCAACCAACCCTTCTGCATGTGTAGAGAAGGGGTATTTATACCTAAACCATGGCCTTTGAACCGTGTAGTTTACTTAGGTTGGGCTAGAGTTTGCTTTAAGCTTTAGCTCGATACACATACAATATTATATTAATAAGCGAGCCCAATATACCTTTCTTCTTTTTGCCCCCCCCCCCCCCCTAAAAAATTTTTTTTTTTAAAAACCAAAAAAAAAACCGTTTTATTATTTATGAAACAATTACCGTGCTTCCATGTCCAGATTCCGAGCTTCCATTTATGACTCAATATTTTAAGGGTAACAATCTCCCCCAAAGCGAGGTTTCTTGCTGATTCGAAGCTTCCATGTTTATGATCTTGGGTTTCTTGAGATTGCTTTGTCGCTGAGTTCTTGAGTCTTTCTTGGTCTTTATCTTTGATCTTGAGCTTTTATCATTGTTGATGTGCGGTCTTTGTAGGACTTCTATACGAAGTTTTACAACTCCCTACGCAGTGCACCTAACCGATGTAGTGTAGTAAAGGCAAGACACGGGGGTTGTCATCGTTCTCTAGGGGAGTAGGTGTCAGTAAAGGTCCTAATTGAATATAGCTAAGAACTAGAGGTTAAAAGAAGATTATTTTTGTTAGGTTTATGAAAAGTGTCGATTATGTGGTTTTATTATATTTTGTTATTAGACTTTATTTTGTTTAGTTTAATATAGCTTGTAATAAGGTTTATTATGCTTTAAGTAAGAAATAGCATAATAACCAAAGTCTAGGGACTAGTATTGACAAGTTAGGAAAATAAGGAAGGGAAGCCTCCCTCCCATTGCCTATAAATAGCCCTCTAATCTTCATTAGAGGGTGATGCCCTTGTAACTAACTCTCATTTTCCCTCCATAATAAGATTTGAATTTTCCCTTTACTTACCCTCATTCTCTCTAATCTTACATGTTGATATGATTGATTCAAGATTCATGTGACCTATCAAGTGGTATCAATCGCCAATAGAAGAATTAATTGCTTAGATTTGGTGCGTGATTTTGTTCGACCGAGAATCAAGAAGTGATGGTTTCCGAATTCGGTTGGTGCTATTGAGGTTTCAAGATTGATTTTGGCTGTGATTTCGAGTTTTTGGACGTTATTGTGTTCTCAGAAGTGTGGTTTTGATTTTCGGTTAAAGCTTTGCATTCTCGGTAGAGTGGTTTTGAGTTTCGAAAGACTTTTTCTTGTAAATTTAGCAATTTTTGTACAAAATATCAATGTAATAGATATATTCGTTTATTAGGAATTCGGTATTAAACTCGGTTTTATCGAGTTTGTTAAGTTCACAAATTCGGTTCCATCGAATTTATGATATAGGAAATTTTACTAAGTATAAACTCGGTAATAAGCTTTACAAGTCATTTTACACTTTCATTTCACAGTTTATCGTGTTTTGACAAGTGTTAAATTAGCGATTTTATTCCAAGATTTACTAAACTCGGCAATCAATTCGGTTCATCGAATTTGAGTTTTTAGAACACTTGGATTATCAGTCCTCATAACATTCGTTACACATCGAATGTGGTTATTAATATTCATAACTGTTGGATTTAACAATTTAAGGCTTACCGAGTTTATAGTGAATAGTGTTACCGAATTTGAGTAGTTTGCAGTTTATCAAGTTTATTATTTGAAGATTTTCGAGTTTGATAGTGTAATGTTCGAGAAGGGTATTCGTTTTTAGATTACTTGTTGTCCGTGAACAGTGTTACCGAATTTGACTACTGTTACCGAGTTTGGATATTTTCTCACAAATCTCACTCAGATTGGTTTAAAAAGATCCAATCTTTGAATCTTAAGAACGCTGTTCGACATCCAAAACATCACCAACAATCCCTTGCTGAGCCGGTTCTGAGAATAGGCCACCCATGCTTGAAAGGGGTAGTTACATACCTTGGGGGAGTAGATTCAAACAATTTCTTAATTGCAAGAGGGAAAACCGAAAGTGGCTTCTCAAAGCACTAGAAGATGGCCCTTATGTGTTTAGGAACATCACACCTACAGGTTCAACAATACCAAGGTTGCAAGAAGAAGAGGATCTTCAAGGAGATGACTTTGTACTAATGATGGCGGAATGGAACTCATGAATATGATTCTCTTTCTATTCCTAATGAGATTTACAATTATGTAGATTCTTATAAGACGGCCAAGGAAATGTGGGCTCGTGTTGAACGTTTGATGAGGAAGAACTATACAAAACCAAGTTGACAGAGAAACGCGGTTTACAAATGAATATGATCCAATTTGTTGCTGACCCAGGAGATCACTAGTTTCAGTCTACAATCGTTTTGCGTCATTTAGATGAATTAATTGAGAACCGGAACAACATGAAAGTTTCCCAACTGTTTCAGTAACACAAAGTTTTTGAAAGTTGAAATCGAAATGGTTGAAATATGTGACTCAAGTTTCTGGCTAAGCGATTGGACATTTGTTGATTCGTTATCGATGATCTTTTGATTATCTTTCGCAATTGTGGGGAATAAAAAAAAAAATTTTTGGGGGGGGGTTTTTTTTTTTTTAATTAATGATTCAAGGGCAAAGAAGTTAGAAAAGTCTCATGATCCTTTGGCTCTAGTAGCACACATGGGTTCATCTTCCAGAAACACCTCTTCTTATTATGTGACACATCCTTCATCTGTAGTTGATTATGATGAAGAGTATGAGCAGGATGATGTTCACAACCATTCTGAAGATCCCCTAGCATCTGCTATGTTGTTACTTGCCAAAGCCATTACTCAAAATTTCTCTAATCCAACAAACAATCATCTTCGTGCTTCGTCTAATACCAGAAATCAAGCAGTCGTTCAAGGTGACAAGGTGAATATTCAAAGAAGAAATTCTGGTAATGTTGGAAGAAAATAATAGAGTATAGCTTAATGTTCGAAGAAGAAGTTGTTGAGGGAATGATGCTACAAATGAGAACTCAAGCAAATGTTCAAAGGATTTTCGCAATCCGACTCCAGGCAATACTTCAACAGGTCAATGCTATAACTGCGGTGGAAAAGGACATTATGCTAGGAATTGTCCCAAGCCAAGGGTTCGTGATTCGAAGTATTTCATGGAGCAAATGTTGTTGGCAAAACAGGATGAAGCCGGTGTAATTCTTACTGATGAGCAGAATGATTTTCTCTTTGCTGATGCTTCAAGGATGGAAGAAATTGAAGAACTTAGTGCAAACATATGCTTAATGGCCAGAATTCAACCAGCTGATCAAAATTCTGATGATGAGCCAAGCTATGAGTCTGCATTTGTAAGTGAGGTACAATCTTCATCCATCAATGAGAATGATGAACAAATGTATCCAACTCATACTAAAATTATTAACAGTACCATTGATGATGATCAGATTAATAGAAATATTCAATTTGATTTTGTCAGAGGAAATGTTAATAGTGGTAGTGTTGAAAAAGATACACATGTTTATGATCAGAGTGCATTAGAAACACTTGCTAGGAATGCATATGATGAAGCTGCAAAACAACAAAGATTTGCTCAAAAGGTCCAACAATAAAATATGATTTTAACCAGTCAGATTGAGATGTATAAGGAAAAGAATTGGGTTTTGGAAAAGCATAACCAAAAAGGGGGGATAAAAAAAAAACAAAAAAAATTATCTAAAAAGATTTCTAAGTTGATGAAAGGGCAAAACGTGTTCAAAAACAAGCTGAGTCTCAATTGTATCGTGATCGAGATATTATTCGAGATCTCGAAAAACAACGAGATAAGTTGAGTCAAGAGGTCAAACATTTCAAACAGAAAAATGAGGAATTACAACAATCACATTTAATTTTAAAAAGAAAAATGAGTGAAAACGAGGATAAGTATCATGATACTATTCTTGATCTTGAGGAAAAAAACTGAAAAAGATGTTGGATTTTTTTTGAAAATTGGTAATTCTTTACCAAGCAATGTTTAATGCTCGGTCCAAAACCATGTCCTGCTTTAAGATCCATCAAATAAAACCTGTTTGGTGTATCCGAATCCTTATACACTCAAGACAAGCAAATAAAAAAAAATTTTTTTTATTGATTGGTTCCAGAATGTCCAAAGTTATATGTTGCATCTAGGACGGGTAATATAGAAATTCCTTTGAATGTTAGAGATTCTGAGGAAACTCTAGAGGATGCTTTCAAAAGTCAACAGAAAATGAATAAAAAATGAATGATCCAATTGCTGTTGCGAACAAACAAAATTGTTGGACAATTGATTACAAACAATTAAATGCGCTTTATAATGACTTTGTTCCTCAAAAAGAATCATTCGTTGAACAAACATGTTCTTCATCTTCTTATATTCCCTTTGTTAAGATTCTGGAAACAAAAACAATGCCAAGTGAGTTACCTTTGATCAATGAATTATTCAATATAAAAGTTGGATTTGAAAAGTTGTTTCTGTTGATAAAACAGAACAGTAAAAGGGCAAGCATGTTTTATACATCAAAGGAAGAGATAGCTCTTAATGATTTTTGTCGAGATCAAGTTAAACCACTTCTTAATGAATTACTGGATTACTTTGATGGCTTTCAGAATCTATTTCAAAGGGATATAAAAGAAATGAAAGATGCGTTTGAGCAAAATGATGTTTATCTTGATGAGATTGAAAGGCAAAATGATTTGTTGAAAGATCAACTTTTGGAAGCATCACTCAAACATGATATTGAGCTATGTGTGTTGTTAAACCATGAATGTGTTGATAAGTCCTTACATGATGAACTTGAACAAGTCAAAAAGAAATCTTTAGAGATTCAAGAGGGTTTGAAAGCAAGAATAAAAATTCTTGAGAAAGCTGTTCAAAGATGTGAAAAACAAAGTGTTGATTTTGAATTAAAATTGCAACATGAAAAAGAAAAACAAAAATGAGATTATTCGAAGAATAAAAACTTAAAACCTCTTGATTTCTCTTGGATTTCTAGAATACAAAAACTTAAGGATGAGAATGTGTCTTTGGATTTTAAAGTATAATCTTTGATAAAAGAACGAGATAATGCCAAAATGGAATACAAAATGCTTTTCGATTCAATCAAAAAGACACAATCTCAAACTCAAAAGGAAATGGATGAGTTAATTACTCATGTCTCTGAGAAAACTTATGCATATGGAGCTATTCGTGCTGAGAATCAAAATCTTTTAGTTACCATATCTGAGTTGAAAGCTAGAATGAAAATGGTGAAAATGGTAAGTCTGTAAATACTAAGTTTAACAAAACGCATGGTTCTCAATCTTTTCTTTGTGTCACACCTTTAAATAAAAATGCTTTTCAAAAGCAGACGGCTGTTTTAAAAACAAAAGAAAACCATGTTTAGTCAAAACCAGTCACTTCACAGACTTCACATACCAAACAAACAGGGACACATCAAAACACAAATGTCATTAGCCCTGGAATGTACAGAGTTGTCACACAACAAGAATCACAAACAAATAAGTCTAAGAATGAAGCAAAGAAAGAAGTAGTTTATGTTAGGAAAAATAAACAAATAGATAATACATTTGCTAATGTTGTGTCAAACAAGGAGAATGTAATTGATGTTGCTGTTGTAAACGCTTCCAAAGCAAAAACTTTGTTATGTGTTTCTTGTATGCAAAGTGTGCTTATTCCTTGTCATGATAAATGTGTTGCTAAGCATAAATTGAATGTGCGTTCGAATGCTCGTAGAACCTTCTTTGTTAATTCTAGGATACCAAAATCTTCTGAAACTACTTTTGTAGCTCCTAAGACTAGGTTTTTTGAGAAAGCAACACAATCTAAGACATTAGATACTACTTTTGTAGCTTCCAAATCTAAGATTGATGAAGTGCGTGCATCAAACGCTAGAGATAAGGTTTCTTGTGAGATTAAGAAAAAGAAAAGAAACACGCGTGATAAACCATTAAGCCCATTCATGCTAAACAAGATTCGGACAAGTAGTTTATGGAAAAATTGTTTTGAATCACAATCAAATGTTATGTGGACACATGTTAACACAAAGTCACATGCTCATATTAATCCTTCGAATACGAAACTACTGGTTTCAGTTAAGAGGTGGATAGTCCAATTGCCCAGTTGTCTATGTGTTGGCTCTTCTTGTGTTGTAGGTAGTCCAGATCGTTCTATGGATTGTTGACAGTGGTTGTTCAAAGCATATGACGGGTGAACGTTCTCTATTAAGAAACTTCGTAGAAAAGTTCATGGGAACCGTTCGCTTTGGAAATGACAACTTTGCAGCTATTACAGGCTATGGTGATTATATACATGGCAATATCACTATTTGTCATGTATATTATGATGAAGGTCTTGGACATAATCTCTTTAGTGTTGGACAATTTTGTGATAGAGATTTGGAAGTGGCTTTTCGGTCTAAAACATGTTATGTTCGAAATCTGGAAGGAGATGATTTGCTCACAGGCGAACGCGATTCGAATTTATATACCATCTCCATTTCAGACATGGCTGCTTCTTCACCCATTTGTCTAATGTCCAAAGCAACTTTTGTTGGGAATTCACTTTTACGTGATGACATTACAGAATTACCATAGTTTATCATAGTCACATACGCGAGGACTAGAATAGGCAACTATGTATAGTTTAGAGGCGTATGGGCTATATATACCCCTCTATGGCTTCCATAGAGGGGTTGAGTCATTTGGCATTGTTGAGTCATTTGTATCCTTCATTCATTTTTCCATCTAAGATCACAAGTTCATCTCCCATCTCACTACTCTCTCTCACTAAAATGGCTATCATGTGGTTTGAATCACCAAGACCACCGGATCATAGTTTTTGTAAATCTTTCAATTGGTATCAAGAGCCATGGCTACATACTCTTGGGTTGATTTTGTTTGTGTTCGTGTTGATGGCTTATTTTCGTGTGCTTATTCTATCAAAAAAAAGGTCGAGTTATTTTTTGTGTTGTCAACTGTTTCTGTGTTATAACAGTATCATTTGTTGTTAAGTTTTTTTCTTGGTTCTTATTTTGTTTTACTGTTCAACAAAAACAAAAAGGGGTGAGTCAGGGTTTGTTTATTTCTTGGTTTTATTCATAAGCTTTTTGGGCTTATCCATTTTCATGGCTCATTTTGTGCATAAGTTGTGTATGCTTATTGTGATTGGCTTATCCGGTGGGTTGTACACGGTTTGAAATAATACAAGAAACCACCGAACTAGTTACTTCACATGAGACCCGAACTAGTCTAGCCTTGACAGCCGAACTAGTTGATTACGTGAGGAACCGAACAAGTATCATCTTGAAGCCGAACGAGTCACTTGGTTGAAACAACCCGATACGAGTTGTTTTAGGAGGATTCCGAACGAGTTGTAAAATCTTGTGGAAACCGGAACGTGTAACTTGCTATGAGGATTTGCCGAACGAGTCATGTAGTTGTTACAATCGAACACGAGTCTCAGCACAAGAAAGAACCGAACGAAGTTAATATGTGAAAGGAATATTCCGAACGACAGTTCAACATTTAGAGTGAAACCAAATGTGTAACAAACTGTGTGGATATTCGAACGAGTTATTAACAAGGTGGAAACAATCGAACGAGTCTCTAAAACTTTGAGATTGTCCGAACGAGTGACCAGCGTTTAGGAATGCCGAACGAGTGTTAAACTTTGGGGATCCGAACGAGTAGGTACCCTTGTGAGCCAAAACCAGTTTCAGTCGAACTAAACCAAGAGTCAACTCGGTATTTACCGTGTTGACTCGTCAACTCAACTATAATCCAATTCTAATCAACCGTCTACACCCTCATCACAATTACGATTTTCAACAAATCCGACTCGATCTACCTACCTCATCGTCACATTTAACACCAACTCCACCATCTCCATCTACAAGACTCGAAACAACATAATACAAAACAATGATCTCAGATTCGTGTTTTGGTTTAATAAACCAAAATCTTATCATAGATTTAAACGATTCCATCACCGATTCATCTTTAAAATTCGAACTAAAAGAAAGATTTAAAACACTTGGGTTTTATAATATTTCTTTGATTCGTTCAAGACTAAAACAAGAACAAAAATAAAATAGACCTACCGAGACTCGTTAGAGATATTGAAGACGTTAATCTTGGTCAGTCTTGTGTTCTTCGATTCTAAATGATATCAATTGGTGGGGTGTGTTGAGATTTGTTTATGAAGTATAAAAGAAGATGTGGTGATGTGGTTGTAAGCAGATCCAAGTGTTGGAGTGATAAGAGTGTTTGACTGTGTGTGAAGTGGAAGAAATGAAGTGGGAGGCGAATGAAAAGTGGGATAGGGTTAGATGAATTGTGCTAAATATTAGGGATTATAACAGTTTATATCCCATGTGGTCTTATGGATTGACTTATTTGATATAGTGGGCCGAGTTATGGTGTTAGAATATTCATCGTGGTATTGGACAAACATGTCGTCTTTTTAGTAGTATGGAAATTTCAAAATGGTGTACACATGGGCTAACTAATTGGGATGGATGTTATTTTGGTTAACTCATAAGCATATACAAATTTACTTGGTTGATGAGTAATTTGAGCTAGCTCTTAATTTTTGCTATATTTAGCTGTTAATGATTACATTTGTACTTTATGATGACAAAGCAAGATTTTTAAGTGACGAGACCAAGATCAAGTTGGATAAAGAATTATGAAACTTAAAGGCTAGATTTAGAATTAATTAAGTGACTACGGAGTTGATTGGGTATCACTTATTTGAGATTGAAGTGGCATTTTTCGAAGGCGTGTTCTTATTTTATCTTGAAGTCGGGGTTGGTTGGATGCATGATTTCAATGATAACTTGCTCGAGCTTAATTTAAGTTGAAGACTTGGTTTATCTAGTTTCCAGCAGTCAAGGGGTGGATGGTTGATGACCTGGTTAACTATCACTTAAAGGAGTTACGTTGTAATACTCAGTGTCACACGCTAAGACGTTGTGGATAATCGCAAAAGGTGATGAAAGTCTCATACTTTGGCCAAGGGTATTGAGTACTTAGAGATGTGCTTGGAGCACAAATTCTCTACACTGTTCTTCTAACATTAGCGCAAGCTTAAGTCACAAGAGCGGGAAATTTTACTTTAGTTTCAAGTTTGGTATATCTGGTTTACTTCATCAGTGGTTACTTCAAAAAGCCTACAAGACGGTTGGTTAAATGATAGCCAGAGAGAGGTGATGAGTAGATATTTGATCAGCAATTGATTCTCACGGGTTAGATCTGAGCTAATTTATTCCTCACATAAGTACTCAAGTAAATGCGCGTCCAAGGTGTTGCTGATTCCGACGTGTCGAAACCAGCAAGGGGGAAGGAGAAGATTCACCCTTGAGCCTTTGCGAAGGAGAAGATTCACCCTTGAGCCTATGCCTTTCTTGATTCTTGAAAGCTTGACATGGAGCATCTTTCTTGATTTTTTTTAA
>BQNB010058097.1:0-35826 GCA_026074375.1 Tanacetum coccineum
GTAGCAGTCTAACTATGATGATAACAGTACTAACAAACGATTTAAACCCATCACTGTTTTTAAACGCCAGTAGTATTAACACACTTTCAATACCATGCCAACAGTTAGTTCATGATATTCATTCAATCTCTTCACAGCAGCAGTAAACACAAAAGCCATCTTGATCAAACAGCAGTACTAATTTATATTGCCAGTATTAACTGCTATCAACCCTAGCAGTATTAACATTATTATTTCTGCTGTTAATATAAAACACACCTGCTTATTCTGATGTTGAACAACGATCACCAATACATCATGCATCTATACCCACCAAACAAATCCAAAACCCTAACTTGCTGCTCCTTTAATTTGTTGCGCAAATCATACAGCAGCTTCCAATGTCGAACATAATTATGAACCATCAAATCAAAAACTTTTTGACCATATTAGGGTTTAATGAAAAACCCTAGTTTTCACCATCTCGACTTTCATCAATAGTACGACATCAACAAACCTTGTAGATCCTAGATCAAGAGCAACCCGCTCTGATACCAATTGATAAGATCGTTTATAGCTCAAGATTGATTAGATCTTATATATCTAGGATGAACAATAACAATTATTGATAACACGCAGCGGAATAATAAAGAACACAATCAAAGTTATCACAAGGTTTTCTTTATTGAACGTTTCCCTATTACCCTAACTAGAATTTGGGGCTACACCAACTAACTATGGTGTACTATTCGACTCTCATCAGTCGACTATACTATATATCTATCTAGACTCTCATTGGGAGAGTTCTATGTATCCATGGATGTCTAAAACCATATGCCTGATATCTCTTTATATACTAGAGATTTCAAGGCTTACATAAGAAGATAAGAACAAATAATATCTTTTAAACATTTAAGAATATCTTCTGTATCTTCTGTATCTTTATCATTATAAGAAGATCTTCTGATATCTTTTTAAATCTTCATCTTTATCCACCAGCTTGAAGAATTCTTTAATTATAATTCTAGTCCTTTTGTTTCATTCTTTTATTCATTTTGTCTTATCAAATCAAGAATCCTAACAATCTTCCCCTATTTGATGATGACAAAACAAACAAAGTCGCGTACGAACTTCATCATAAAGCCAAAGCTTCCCCTAAAGTTGAGATGTAATCATCTCCCTGAATGAAACAAAATCAAGATCTCTTTGAACATGCCACCACACATAAATAAGCTGCAAATCAATAAACCTGTAATCTTCTTCCCATTCTTGTAATCATCTAATAGGGGTCTTTTGTAGATATGCAACTTGGATCATAACAATGACAAATCATATACCACACTACCAATCCATCCTTCTAATGACTCAAAGTACCAGCCATGAAGCATAATACAAAAAATGACTCTGAGCAGTAGAAACACAAACTATCAGTAGTAATAAATGACTAGCAGTAGTAACGAAACACTTCCTTTCAAGTGGTGCATGTAGATGGTTAAACATGTTAACAATAAGCTTCCCCTGAAACCCATATGTTTACCATCTCTTGAATCTCAAACTCTGTAGGCTCTATGTAGTGATCACTGATGAAGAAAACTGAGTATAACGAATTTGATAAAGAAGTAGAATCTCCCAAACTTGTGTCTTATGTGACGTCGAACTTATAAATAAATCTGTGAAATATAAGTAGACCGCAACCTCTTGACAAAATCCTCATCTTCTATGAGACACATACTAAGTGATAGCAAATGTGAGCATTGAGCACCCTAAGAAAAATCACACACCTTTGCTAGATTCTGACAAGTCTTCGTCATACCATTGTAAGCACGAACAAGTTATCTTTAAAGTCAATGTCCTGCTATAAACACGAATTTAAGATATGATAAGACACGCACCTGTAAAACTCAACTACAACATCAAATAAGTGATAATCAATCGTCTTCATAATCACATCTTCAATAAATCTCCAAAAACAAGCCATAAAATCAATAAGAATAAACTATTTGAAAATAGTTCTATCCGAGATCCAAATGCGTTTGTTGTCCAACATCGAACAATGCTAGCAGTATTAAAGTACTCTGGCAGTACTAAAAATCAATAGAAGCCTAGCAGTATTAATTGCTATATGCTAGCAGTACTAAGTTTCAACGGACAATACTAACTCTCTATGCCAGCAGTACAAAGTCTGAATGAACAGTACAAACCTTTTGAACATACTAATGTTGTAAACATCCAAGCTGGCAATCATAACAAGTAACAAGTAGCATTAACATCTCATACTTGGCTACTTTCAACACTCCAAACAAGCAGCTTTAAACAACACGAGCAGTATTAAGTATACCTTTGTTCGTCCCATTCTTGAAATAGATATCAAATCTAATGAACAAATATCCTACATCTTTTAATGAGTAAATCAGCCTAAACCAACATTTCCTATTCATCTAGTCATAATTGACATTGGCCCATTTACACACATGTACCAATAGTATTGTTAGAATCAAAGAAATTCAAATCCGGTGGTCTAGGTAGCTCAAAGATGGAAGTAGTCATCTTTAGAGAGAGAAAGTTAGAGAGAGAGATAGATGGAGAGAAAATGAGGAAAAACACACTTAGAAGTGTGTGTCAAATGATTTCACCAACACCCTCTCCATGTGTGGAGAGGGTTTAAATAGTTCTTATAAAAATGCCCCATAAAACGGGCTATGGTGTGGGCTTACAGTGGGTAAAGACCCGACCCACACCATAAATCAAATGATAACTTAATAAAACTACGAGCTATGCTAAACATGAAAATACATGGGGTGACCGAGTCTTTTATTTAATCCTAACAATCTCCCCCTAAGGGATGTCACCCCAGAAAATATAATTTGAATTTTAGCATTCTATGAGATGTTCTTCTGACTTTAGCTCGTAGACTTTGATTCTTCATTCATTGACTTCATTGTACATCTTGTAGTGGTCCTTGAGCTTTGTTCCTTAGACTTGTGTGATCTTTGAGCTTTTTTTGAGATCATCAGCCACAGTAAATCTCTTAATCATTCTTGTTGTGAAGTATTGCCTCCATGTGATGTTGTGACCTTCGGACAGGCATGCTCACACTTTTTTGGATCATGATAGCAAGCATCAGAGTAGCAGAAGCTGTGTTGTAAGTCTTTCAGCTATCATGATGTCTTTGATTAGGAATATGAAGTGTGAGCATTAGGTTGTGAATTGACATGTCTTTGTCCAGCAGCTGCTACCGTCGGGATTCCTGCAAGTATATGTTAGTAATAATCACACAAAAGTGTCTTTGTTCACTTTCGTTGAATAAGGTTGCAAGAACCACGGTTCCTCATTTGTCAGTATAAATACTGCCTGTAATCAGGTAGAATTCTAAAGAATCTCCTCTCAACCTTGCAGGGTTTCGTAGTGCGGTAGCCGTTTCAACCGGAGGTCTCAAGTAGACAAAGCACAGATGAGTGAACCAGTGGATTATTACCACTGATTAATGAGAATTTGATTTGAAAAATCAGTCGAGTGTCATCAGAAAAGAGTTTTTGTGATGACTCGAAAGTTTTATCATATATAATCATCATTTTCATCAGAGAAACACTTTTGTTTTGAAAAAAATATACACAGTCAATGTGCTTGAAAGTTTAGTTGTTGAGCACATCGAACGGTTTTTCAAAAACTACTCGTCAATTCACTGCCTGGAACAAGTTTGATTCATAAAGAATCGCACCATCGTTTCTTTCCAGTTGTCACAAGATTGATCCTTAAGAGGATCTCAATGTCACTACAAGAGCTTGTTTGATAATTGGATCTAGTGGATTTCCATTTCATTGTGAGTACTTTCGTTCACTCGGGATGTTCGGCAATCCACAAGGATAATGCCTAGACTTTATGATCTTACTTGTTATCATATTGTGTGATGAGCAGCATAGTTTGTATTCGTGTCCTAACGAGATTTTTGGATGATTCTCATGGCTCTAGATCTTAGTACATCTTTGTTTTTAGTGCGGAGGCTGGAGCAGACTGCCACCTTTTCAATATCATCTAACTCGGAGTGAGAGAGACGATAAAAATGTATTGATCTTCGTAAGAAATGAAAGAAGAATCCTTTGAGTGATCTTGAGTGGCTAGGGAGGGTTATGCAGCGTATCACTGGGTCCATGATACTTGTCTTTAATGTCAGCAATCAACTATGTGATTCTGACAGCATATGTATTAACCCGGTTTCTGCCTAATGTTTAAGGAGGGCTGCTTTCTTTTCACCTTTTATCTTAACATTTCTTTTTCATTTTTTAACCCCTTCAGTGCATACCGAGACTTCATTACTTGTACCTTGTTGGGTATGTTCCAGTACCAGCTCCATCTCAGTCCACACTATTCCCTTATTCTCACATTACTCCTTTTGTAATCATACCTAAGGACTTCTACACTAGCTAGTGGATTGTCCCTGGGTAGATCCCTCCGGCACTGGCGGGATCATAGGAACATGTACCTAACCTTACCATCCTTATAACTCCGATAAAGTAAATACAAGGTCGGTCTTTGGTATTTCCACAATTGCCATCACACACCATTTGCTCCCCCTCAATATGTGCATCGATATTCGAAAGAGTTTAGCACATATAGGAGAGCATATTAATGAGTTCAAAAAAGATCACATTTCTATCAGATTTTCATATTTAAGTCACATTCTCTCCCCCGATCAAAAATTTCAAACCCGTTGAGATTTTGGATCTCAATTGATTTAAAATTTTAATATTTAATCACATTCTCTACCCTGATCAAAATTTCAAAAACCTTTGAGATTTAGGATCTACAATTGATTTAATTATGTTAGAAAATTTGGGAGAAAATGTGGTTGATTAATTACAATCATGATATTGGATACCTATATATGCTCCCTTTATTTATGTAGGATTATGTTTGTTGTCTGGTATGTGAGTTATTATAAAATTATTTGGAGTTTAACAAGAAACTCATGAAATAATTCATTAAAACGACACATATCATGATTTCACACTTAATTTTTGATGTACAAGATTGTGTATGAGACAGGACCTGAGATGTTCAAACTAAAAGTGGCATAGTCATTATGTCCATGTTAGCAATCTGTAGTCCGTCTCGATACTCTCCTGATGGAAGTTGTCTTAGCTTCCCCAAACCAGCATCCTTTCTTGAGAAGAAACATTCAAATATCTCGAAGTACACAATATAATTCGAAGCCGAAATGATAATACCTAAGTCAACTAAGTCTCAGATGTAAACATTTCTTCCTGCAGGATAATGACAATCTAAAGGTATCATCATACTTATCAAACCTATGTGTACCTCTTTTGACAATACATTCTACTCCTTTGAAAGTAAGCTTAGAGATTAACTGATAGGGGAAATACTAATCGAATCAGAAACATATCTTCAACTTCAAGGCTTCTAAAACTACATAATTATTTCCAAACAAACCTAAGCATTTTAAAACTATGAGGTGTTGGCAATATTGATCGAGTGTAGTTATAAGCCTAAGTCACTAGTCTTGAAATTATATTTAAGCCTCTAAAGTTAACAACTTATGACAAATGAAGCCCTTGGAGTTAAAACTCCCCCTCAAATTATTGTCTGTTAAGTTAAAACTTTTTCCATATAATTACCGTGACATGTTGAAGATAATTCGAAAACACTTTCTCCCCCTCGAACAAAGACCCGTATTCTATTTAAAGATCTATTGTATTTATTCGAGTGGTCGAGATTTCTTGAAAATCTGTTTGTAGTGTCAAAAATTGATTCTGATTTGATTAGAACACTTTTTAAATGATTAACCCGAACTTGATTTATGAAATCAATAATTTTGAGAAAAAATTGTTCGGGTTATAAAACTTATACCACTGGCAATCTAGAACCTTTCTGATGTACGTTAAACGAAGTAAGTACCTAATTGCCATATGTTTCATTCTAAGTCCTAAAGGTTGAGTCACATAACATCTAAAGTCTAAATGAGTTAAAATTAATTAACTCCCCTTTAAATCATGATTAGTTATTGTCAAACCTTTTTTGTTTACTCCTTGATTATTCAGAAAGATCGTTTTGAAAGAATTATTAGCACATTTCTCCCCCCTCAAATAATGTCCCGTTTTCTATTAAAAGAGCTGTAGACATTGTTTGAGTGATAGGAAATTCTTTTAAAATCTTTTTCTGATGAGAGACTTAGATGACTGATTTAGCTTTGGAAGACAACACCTTTTCCATCATGGTTAACACAAATAATTTTTGAAGAATCATAGAAGAAAAATTATTTGGTTAAAAAGAAGACTTCTCTTCTTTATCAGGAAATAATGCACTGAAGCGTACATTAGATCGAGGGTGCACGGATATAAAGTAATCCATGCCCGGGAGAACTTAATCACCCGTTGATAGGAACAGCCGTCTTTTTGGCGACGTGCTTTCCTCATTTTGAAGACCGGGTTGCATATCAGAAATAATAGCAAGCCATATAGACATGTTTTGAAAAGCTGTTTGAACTTCTGCTCGAACTTCATTTAAAGACCCGTGTCATTATTGAATGACATTTCTAGATCCGTAAATGTTATCGATTTTCAGAAGACATGTCTTGAAAAAATATTTTTGGAATTTTCAATTTTCTGATTTTTATGGTTTTTGTAGGTTTTATATTTTTGTATTTTCTTTTCTTGGTTTTATGAAAAGTTTTATGAAAATGGAAAATCTTGTGGACCTGAATACCGAAATGAAGATGTCATTCAGTTCGTTGTAGAAGTCTGTAGTCAACAACTCTTAAGCTTCCACCACCCAAGCTTTCGAGGCACCTGAATATTCGACTTATTTTGAGCATCCTCATCTTGAAGCTTTGATATCTTCCCCTCTAACAAGTACATACTGATTAAGACCAAGCACTTTCACGAAGCTTCCAATCCTGGTGATGTATTCAGTGGCCTTAGATCTACCTGAAGGCTCAACTTTCTTTATACACTTCTGGTCATCTCGAAGTTTCTGAATAAGTTGCAAGTTGTTGGGAATTATAGATTTGATGATTACAAAACCTATGAGCAGAAATGAAGAAAGAAGAAACAATAGGGACTTATTATGTATTATTTAGTTAGCTTAGTTAGTAAGCTAGGGTTTGGCTTGTAAACCCTAGTCCCTCTATTATATAAAGAGGGTAGGCACCTAGGTTTATTTATTGATTGAGATACAATGTAAACCAAAGGTATGTGTGTGTTCTCTAGGCGTCATGTCCTATAAGGCGCCTAGGTTTAGTAGCTTATTAATAGTTAATTAATATAGTTATGTTTGGTAAAACCTTTTGCTTAATTATGTTCATGTTCTTAATATTCCGCTGCATATATTGATCATAGTTATGATATCCTAGATGAGTCCAGATTCCTGGATTCAACAGTTGGTATCAGAGCCTCGTGGCTCTTGATCTAGGGTTGATAAGGTTTTCATGTAAAATTATTTTTCTGTTATTTTTAATAAAAAGGCGTATTGGGCAATTAGGGTTTTTATGCAAACCCTAATTTGTTTAAAGGCAGCAGCAGTAATGACACATGAAGGCTTCTAAATTGATGATCTGATCTGTGACGTGATCATGATGGTATTTATGCTTCATTCTTGTTCGAAACGCAGGATCCATGAATTAGCGACAACTTTGCTACAGAAAAGGTGTCGCTGATGGATATGGGACAGATCTATGACAGTTTTGCAACAGCTATGTGACTGATTAGCGACAGAACAGTGACAAATCATGTGTCGCTAAAGCATATGGGAGGAAGGAGATGTTGTTTTGTGACAGATTTTGCGACGATTTTGTGACACTTTTAAGGCGTCGTCTGGATACTTAAAAAAAATAAAAAAAGGTATCTGTACGAGTTATATGTTTGTTTCTGCTGTTTTAGTTTATCTACTTTATGGGTCTGCTGGTGTACGTGTGGTAACAGCAGCATATGGTCGTAGTTACAAAGAAAGCAGCAGGTCTGAAGCAGCAGATATTGTTTGGTTTGAAACCTTCTGATGTCGTGATGTATGTTTCACAAAGATCATCATGAAATTAACAGCAGCAGGTTTAAATCATAACAGCAGGTTTAAAAGAAAAGTCGCAACAGGTTGTTAAAGGATGTGTATGTAGGTGTGAATGATGGCTGCGTCTGTGTGTATATGGTTGGATCTGCTAGTCATATGGTATGTACATGGGCCTGCGTGATTATTGGCAGATTGGTTATGAATTCACAGATTTAGAAGCAGTTATGATGATAGGTCATGGTTTGGGAAATGATATGTTTTAATATAAATCCCTGATTGTTAGGGATTGTATATTTTCCCAAAATTACTTCCTGACTTTATGGAGTGATATTAGACTTTACCTGATTTGTAGGGATTTCATTTTAAACTTTAGTCATATACATTTCCTTATGCTGCTCAATGCTGCTGATTGGTTTTTGGTGCTGCTAAATTTTGCGTGAACACTTTGTATTAGTGCTGGCAAGGAAATGGTTAATTCTGGTTACTCTTTGATTAGTACTGCTAGCGTGTTCCTTTAGTTCTGGGGTAAGGAAGGTTAGTACTGCGCCGTTAAATAAATTACAGTAGGTTTAACTTCCCCATCATGAATAGCAGCTGCTATCTAACATTTAATCAAGATCCAAGGCATTTTAGAGATTATCTTAATCTCCTAGCAGACTGATTTAACACCCTACAAACAGATTTAAACACACATACACTTTCACATTGACCATTTGTATACACACATACAAAGACCAGATAAACCATTTTAATCACATTTAATTCACTATTCTCCCCTTCAAAAAATTGCATATGCGATTTTGCCATTTTTGATCTAGTAATGTAATAAATACCAGCTAATGTACGTTTGTCCACTTAACTAAAAACAAGCATGGGAAATATGAACTTGGTAATGAGAAATGGTCAAACACAAGAAGGATTTCTTCTTCTTTTGGAAGATAAAGCGCACTGAAGCGTACACCTCTTTTTTTCTTTGAAAAACTAGATTCGTACAGAAGAATACGAAAGCCATCGACTTGAGCTAACAAACATTGAGTGTTTCGAAAGTAGCTCAAGACCGAAAAGATTTCTCTTTTCGTTATTAAGGATAAATGCACTAATACGTAACAATTTTCTTTTGCTGAAGAGGGGTTGCATCTACATTGATTTACAAGCCATTACCCATGAGCTCAAAACTTGGAATGTTTTGTTATAATTAGCTCATGACCGAAAAGATTTTCTCTTTTCCGTTGTCAGGATAAATGCACTAACCGTACACTCACCTTTTCTCTAAGCGTACACCTTTTTTAAAATTTAATGGAACAGTGCTTGAAGAGATGCCAACAGACGCCATTTGACATTAAGGGAACGAGGTTGCACCGTTTTGATCAAGACGTCTTTGAAGTCATGTTCATCAAGATTTGAAATTCCTTGAACTGCCGACGTATGAATACAGTCTTTTTGGTAACTAAACTCAGAGTCTTTCCTTTAAAGGAATGACAGAATGTACCTCACATGAGTTAGAAGTACCTGCACTACATAAAGAGTTTGATTGCATTCATAATGGGGTAAAGTGATATCATCATTGAACCATTTGGAGATTCACTGTCAACTTTGGTTGTGTCTATCTATGAACACGCTTTCCGTAGGTATTCCACCTAAGAACATAAAACAGCTTGAAAATTCTAATCCAACCCGTTGGGTTCTTCCAAACATAAGATAAAGATCTAGGAGTGTGTGGTTTCCTCAAGCCACAACGGAAGGACTATTGAGAGAAAACCTTTGTCCCTATACCAATTCCGCCTACCAGTTTATGAGTATGGTTCTTTGGTTCAACGGGATTGTTTGTTTCTGATCATTGGGGGACTGAACTTTAGCACGAGCAATTACCTTATTCAGGATCTTTGTTTATACAATCATCATGTTTTGTTATTAAAGATATATTATGACAAATCGAACAAACAGATTTTGGAGTCCAAGAATGAAACAGAATTCCTAGAGTGATCTACTAGAGGCTCTCCAATTGACATTCTACCACTACACTTATATACAGGAGAACTCCTAGTATGTTTCTAGGTTTTGGTGTACATGCATTAGGAGTGCAGTGTCTCTAGACAAGAGGCCATATCCTTATGACTAGAAATCCTGGTTTTGTCTTGTGTCCATTTTCCTAGCATCCTCTAGAAAAGTACTGCATGAACCATATCATTAGAAACCTAACGATTCTTTATGACTATTCCAGAGTAGTTAGGTGCATTCCCTGATGAGGTTTTTAAACAGCAGATTCTCTAACTTAGGCAAATAATGAGGAGTGACAATTTTTGACAAATCACTTTTGTCCTCATCAAAACTTGGGAGGACAAACCGGGTCTTGAATTCTAGTCATTGATACGTAAACGCATTCGGTTGTCCCTAACAACTAAATGGTTCATATGGTGTAAAGAGGCGGTTTCCCCCGCCCAAGAATTGATGCTTTGGCAAACTTAGTATCCACGCTATTTCCTTTTAACTTTCTTAATTCATTTTTTAATGCTACATTTGCAAAAACCTTTTCCTGAATCTGAGCTTTTAAATCAGCATTTTTAACAGTCTTACTATTTACTTGAGCAATCAGTGAGTCATTATGATCTTTCGTCTGAATTCGTGTCTTTTTGATAGTATCATCATAAAGTTCTTTGTAAGTCTGTTTAAATGGCTATTTTCCTTATTAACTTCTCCATATCTCTGCATAGTAATTTAGCTAACACTACTTTCTAGTTCAATGTTTATTGTTTCCAAAACATCAATTTCATGTTTAACCTTGGCTTCATTACTTGCTTCTTCACACTTTTAAATTGATTCTTTAAGTGCAAATTAGTTGTTTGGCCCTGTAGCTGAGCTTTCAAATCATTTATCTCAAAAAATTCACAAAACTCAGGAGCATCCTGGTTTTTACATGGTTTGTTACTTTGAAAACTTTCTTCCTTTTGTTGCATTGAAATTTCAAGTGAAATACAATGTTTTCACTAATAAGAACCTGCGTGAAAGTTCATTATACGTTTCTTTTTCAATCATTTCTTTTGATTTGACAAGCTCAGCTTTAAGCAAAGGACTTTTTGCTTGATATTGTTCAGTAGCAAGGACATTATGTGGAACAGTCAAATGTACCTCAGCAGATGGCACTTGGTCATTTACTGGTCTGATATTTGCATCCACAACATGTGTGATATAAGTCCTTGAACTGTTGCTTGTATCATGCATATCTGACTTTGTCTCGCTGCTTTCAGTAATAACCGACCCAGCATCCAATGCTTTAACGTCTGAGTTCAAATTAGCCTCTAATGTTGTACTCTCAGTGACCAAACTCTCGTGTTGTTGTAACTGAGTTTCATTCACTGATTTGCTGAGTGCATTGTGGTGATCCCTCTAAACTCTATCCAACTGCTTTTCGAGACATTCAAACTGTCATCCACTGCTTGAACTGGATTTATCTGAACATCTTGTGACTGTAGCCTACCATATGTAATTATAGCTCTATGAATGACCGCTTCAACTGTATCCAGGTTCTCAAGTAAATCACGTCTGTACGCACTAGGTTCACAGCGCGTGAAGTCTTCGAAGTCTTGTTGCCAACCTTATTTTCGAGATCCTTGCATTTACCCCTTTGAGGCAAGAAATTCTTGAAACTTTGTTCCTAGTGCTTGAAGACAATGTCTTTGCATTAACCCCCCCATGAAGATCTCTCTTGTCAAGTTGTAGCCTTAACAGATCCAGATTATGAAACATCTTTTTAATTTGAAAGTTCTGATGTCTTCACCAAAAGAATGAGCGAAAGTGGCCTGGTTTTAAATGCATAACTAACAATCAACATCATAAGGCGAATTAAGGAGATAGAGATCATGAAGATGTGTCTTCAGTTGTTTAAACCATGCATGCAGATGAGTGCCTTTGTTTAGCGAGGCCCGTTTGCGTCAGTTGAAGCTCTCTCCTCTTTTTGAATTAGAATTAGAAGATTCCATTGAAATTCGATGTGTGAAACAAAATTAAGGATCTTAAGTAGATAATGTGATTGATGTTGTGGGTTTAAATCCAATTAACGTTCACGGGATTTTACACGTCTATGATTAAAACCGATAAATGAATTAACGGGATTTTACAAAATCAATAGAAAACCATGAATGATTTGATTCGGCATCAGCGGCCAATGATTTAATTGTATAAAAACAGATAATTTTCTAGCTTGGGTTATAGCAAATTGTTTAAATAGGCTCACCAAGCTGAAACGGGCCTAAAAATACAGATGGGAAGAGTTAGGTTAGAGGGTTCGTTGGATGTGATGTGTGACGATGGGTGTTAGGTTTAGATTTGTGGAGTTGTTGGTGATTGTTAATAGTTGTATTTTGCTTGTTGTTGATTGTGGTAATACTGAGTCTGTCCTCATTCTTCATTTATGTTCGTTTCATTTGTTTGACTCAGTTGAGTCTTGACCGGGTCAACTCAGTAATAGCCGAGTTGACTCGGTTTGTGTTTTGGGTTAACAAAACGCAACCAACCAAAACCAAGACGCAACAGTCTTGCGTTTTGGTATAAAACGCAACATACACAAAATTTTGGCAGTATTTCTTTTCTATATTCTTGCAAAAAGTTCTTCATCTTGTCAAAACGCAACGTCAAAACGTAGCCAATCTTGTCAAAACGCAACACCCAAAACGCAGCGTTTAGAGGCAAAATGCAACCTGCAGAATTTTTGTACTTTTTGTACTTTTCCCTTAAATTCCAGATTTGGGTTTTCCTTTTTGTTCAAACCGCAACCAAGAAATAATAAACCCATAAGTTATCTTTAAAGTACAAAAAGAAACAGATCTAAAAGAACTTGTAACAACAACAATAAGAAACTGTTAAAAAACATGAACAGTAACCGGACAGTGGATGAACAGTACATAAACACCATGAACAGTAATGAATAGTGACATAAATAGTACATGTACAGTAACCAGACAACATTAACAACAACACAAAAATGACAGATTTGGGACACGAGGCCAACCGGACCATAAGCAAACTAAAACCGACCCAAGAGTGTAACCATGGCTCTGATACCAATTGTTAGAATCAAAGAAATTTAGATCCGGTGGTCTAGGTAACTCAAAGATGGAAGTAATCATCTTTAGAGAGAGAAAGTTAGAGAGAGAGAGATGGATGAAGAGAAAACAAGAGAAAAACACACTTAGAAGTGTGTGTCAATTGATTTCACCAACACCCTCTCCATGTGTGGAGAGGGTTTAAATAGTTTTTACAAAAATGCCTCATAAAACGGGCTATGGTGTGGGCTTACAGTGGGTAAAGACCCGACCCACACCATAAATCATACGATTACTAATAAAAACTATGAGCTATGCTAAATATAGGAGAGTATGGGGTGACCGAGTCTTTTTCTTAATCCTAACAGATTTCCAAGATTAGAGTCTCAATTTTAAGCAAGGGTTTTTCAAGAATTAAGTTAGGGTTTCATAAATCAAGATTGGGATTTTGATAAGATTTTTTAGTTAAAATCCAAGACTAGGATTTCTTTTGATCATAAGCTTTGTAAGCATTCGACATTAACTCTTTTGATTTTCATACATATTGATTATGTTCTTACATATTTCTGTACTTACATAATGTGTTTATATATATGAACACCAAGATTATTAAGTTATATCACTAACTAGTAGACTTTTATAAATGTTTGCAAACAAATTAAGAACAACAATTACTTACATAATTATTAGGCATATTATCAAGTTTGTTATTCATAAACTAGTTTATTTGATTTTATAAGTTATTTTATTATATTGTGAAGTGTTGGATGGGATTATGTTAGTTTGGATGTGTTGATTATGAAGGAGGTTAAAGTGGTTAGATTTGAGGTTGTTGTTTTGTAAAAATGATGTTAAAATTATAGTTTTAAAGTGTGTAAGACGCCCCTTAGGACAGCAGGTTTTAAACAGTAAGTTATGGATTTTTTTAATGAGTTAAAACCTTAAAAATGTGTTAGCACGCCTCAATACGACTCCGTGCATATAAAGAACTCGAAAAACGGACGTAAAACGAAGAAGTTAGAGTCAAAACAAGATTTGAAACAATACCAATAAAAATAGTTTTTCGGCATAATCTGGCAGAATTATAATTCGTGATTTTAACCATTTTCGAGTACGAATCGGCTTAAGTATAAAGCTAGAAACTTGTTCATAATGATTTTTCGGTAAAGTATCACGTTTTTTGAAGCCCGAAAGTGTAAGACGGAAGAGTAATTCTTAATCAAACTTAGACTACTTTTTCGGACAATGACATGAAAATTTATGCACACTTTTTGCAAATGTATGTTCCTGACATGAATAGTAAAATAGTGTTTTCGGACGTTTTTGGTCCGTTTGGACTATAAAAATCGTAAGAAATATTATTGCATCACTTATATAATATTTATACGCGTTTTAAACTTTATAAATTTTATTTTATAAATTAATTAGATTATATATATTGTCATAGTAAAAATAATAAAAGTGGTAAACTTAACAAAATCATTATTGTGATTTATAAGCTAAGACTAAAACTATTAGGTGGTGATATAACAAGATAAAATATAGTGCATTGTTCTATATTTTCATGCGTTATTCTAAATCGACATATAATTAAATAGGTTGTATACCCGTCCTTATCGGCGAAATTCTTAGTTGATTTTTCTAGAAATAAATTCTATCACTTAAGGTGAGTTTATAGCCCCACTTTACTTGTTTAACAATACTTTACAAATCTCGGAGTGAGATACATGCCTTGTTTTACATTTGGACGCAAGTACTCTTTTAAACATGTTACGAGTTGCCTAAGTAGCGATAACCCATTATGCCCAGTATCATGAACTGTTAATTACATGGAGTAAGCGTGTGTGTTATAAATAGATCTATTTAGGATTAACATCCCCGTTCGGGTAAGTCATGCTTACTAGTGTCGGATGACCAAACTAACGAACTATACTATATCGGGTTTTGGATGTTGCGGGCTGAACATCTACACGGGTACATTATTGCATAAATATGCACACATACATAGTTGTAGCTTCAGTGTCATGAGCTTAGTGCAATCGTAATTACATTTTGTGATTGTGTATGGGATACATTATTTTACACATTGAATTCTTGCCGTCCTACATTTATACATACATAAACCTATGAACTCACCAACTTTATGTTGACACTTTTAAGCATGTATTTCTCAGGTGAATAAGCTGCTTGACGTACTTTATGTGCACTGGAGTCTAAACTTTTCAAGAATACATTCATGGATTTCTATATACGTGCAAACTATCATTCCTTGTTATACTATTTTGGGTCTTTCATTTTGATGCAAACTATTGGGACAAATGTTATAACTTATTTATTTCAATCAAATCAACGAGGGTACTTTTCAAATGACTCATTTAGAGGTCGTTCTCTTATATCTTGTACTATTGTATTATGAAGTAATGCCCCTGGTTACCATTCCGTTGTGACGTATTTTGGGGTGTTACAGATTGGTATCTAAAGCTAAGGTTATAGAGAACCAGGTCATATATTTTTACCTAGACTATAACTGTTTTCACAAACATTGCATCACATAAAACTTTTCATGTGCATACACTACTTGCATACACTATTTGCTTACGTGATTTATATACGTGCTTACCCTATCTTGCGTATATTTCTACACTTGTCTTATATACTATATTATAGAAAACCCTAGATTGTCACAGCACTATGACCATATATAGTCTCACACCTTTTCCTGCTACTACACGACATGCCAGAGTATTTGCTCTGTTTGTCATCATATCTGATTCTGACGATGAGATCACTATCTTACCCGTTAGACCTGCACCACCATCATCAGATCACACATCGGCTTTGTATGGCTACCCACTGGATTCTGGTGATGACTCATCAGATAAGGATCTGAGTGAGACTGTTGAGTCACTCCACACCCAAACTGCTTCGACATCAGTTGTTTATCCACCACCTACCCGACCCCTACCTACTAGCCCTGCCTTTGCCTGTCGACCGAGAAAGGAGATCTTGATGCCACTAGGCTACAAAGCAGCCATGGATCGATGGAGAGTGGCATCACCATCCACCTGTCATCTACTACTTCCATCAGAGATACCATCATTATTGTAGAATACAAGTAATCTTTGATGTATGAACCAAGAACTAGAGAGAGAAAGTGTGGAAGGAAGGATGTATTTTCTAGTGATAGAAAGTAAAGAACATGAAATGCATTAAGGTGAAAATGAGAATACAACCAACCAACCAACCAACCAACCAACCAACCAACCAACCAACACCCTCTCCAAGGCATGGAGAGGATATTTATACTCTAAATGTGGCCGGCCATGGGCCTTGTAAGGCTTTCCATGGGCCTTTGGGCCATATTAGCTTATAAACAAAACATTGATTAACTACGGGCTTTGACTAGTTAATATTGGAAGTGACCGAGAGTTTTCTTGTTCCTAACAATCTCCCCCCTAAGGGAGGTCACTCCAATTTACAAAAATTTAAACTTAGCATACTATGCTTTGACTTTAGTCTTGATCTCATAGTCTTTAACTTCAATCTTTAACTTGTGAATTGTTGTAGTGATCTTTGACTTTTAGCTCGAGCTTGTTCCTTTATCTTGACTTGTTTGTGAAAAATGTGATATTGAGCAACTTGAGATCATCAACCAAGCAAAATCTCGTTTCGCCATCTTATAAACTTTCCCATCTTGTAAACTTGTGACTTTTGGACCGACATGCTCATACCATTCTTGATTTGATAACTTGAAAGCTGTAATTATGCATCTTTCTCGAAGTTCTTTAACTTTAACACTTCGTCGCTTTGAGAAGGACGTACGGTATCAGAGTAGCGGAAGTCTTGAAACATGTACTTGAGCTTTCATGATGTCTTTATATTTGTCGATCGGGTATGAGCATGTGGCTATGAATCTGTGAGTCGGCTGGGATCAGGTACCTTCTCCTCCATCTTTAAGTATCCTACATTAAAATAGTTAGCAATAAAGCGGGGGACGAATATGTCTTTGTCATTTGCCCGTGTTTGGTTAGAGTAACCTTTGAATCCATAAGGATCGACCTGTGATCAGGTAGATTCAATTTAAGAAGAATATCCTTGACAGTATTTCTAGCTGAAGTATCGAATCTTTCTAACACATGTGTATCAGATTCATCAAACTCATCATGTTCTCATTATTGGAACGTCTCAAAGCAGACAACACGATAAGAGTGAACCAGCGAGTTACTATCTCACCGATTAAAATAAAAAATTTGATTTGAAAATCAATCGACGTGTCACTTGCTAAAGTGGTTTTGTGACACATCGAGAGTTTTAAGCAATTCAAAAATTCATTAATCGTCGATCCATAACCTGGAACAAGTTTGATTCATAAGAATCGCACCATTGTTTCTTTCCAGTTGTCACAAGTTTGATTCATAAGAATCGCACAAGTCACCTACCCTGAGCTTGTTTGATGTTGGCTCAAGAAGGATTTCCATCTTCACTGTGAATACTTAAGTATCACTCAGATGTTCTGGCAAAATCACAAGGATAATGCGTAGGACTCAAATGATATTACTAGTTTTCACAATGTGTCAAAAACTAGTTTATAATGAATAAGTGTCCTAATGAGATTTATGGATGATCTCTTTTGGCTCTAGACTCAGTAGTACACTTTGTTTTTAGTGATCGGAGGCTGGAGCAGACTGCCACCTTTTTAATATCAACTAACTCTCTCCGTAAGAAATGAAACAAGAGTCTGTTGAGAGACCTTGAGTGGCTAGGGAGGGTTGTGCATAGCGTCACTGGGTCCATGACTGTCTTCAATGTCAGAAAACAACTTAGTGTTTCTGACAGATTATGTATTGACCCGGTTTCTGCCTAAAGTGTAAGGAGGGCTTCTTTCTTTTCACCCTATATCTTAACTTTTCTTTTTCATTCTTCAACCCCTTCAGTGCTTAACGAGACTTCATGACTATTACCTTGTTGGGTTTATTCCAGTAATAGCTCCATCTTAGTCGGCACTCATTATCACTAAAAACTCCCCCTTAACATGTGCATCGATATCGTAGTACATGCTAAGTGTAGAGTGCACAGAGTCCATTATATGTGATCACATTTCGATACAAGTTAGATTCAGTTTAATCACATTTTCTCCCCTTATCCAAAATGTTAATCCCTTGATATTTTGGATATCAATTGATTAAACGTTTGGGGAAAAAATGTTATGGAATAACATATAGGAACATTTTAATGCTCCCCCTTAAAGTTTTGAGGGTATATAAGACAATGCTGAGTACAATAATTTGAATAATTTTGAATTTACTAAAAAATTCTTGAAAATTTTGTACTTTAGCACTCCTTAATATCACCATTATGTCTACACTACATATATACAAATTCACAAGTTTTTTGTTATTCATGAAGATTGACCTATTATGATGAGAACATCATATGATGAATCATATGCTCCTCTGAAGCAGCCGAGAATCACTCTCGTACGGTCTCCCACCAACAAATTTCTCTAAGCTCCGCATAATCCTCTTAGTCTTTAGCTGTTTATCAATTGCCTAGATCATAGCTCTTGCTTTATCTCTATCACTTTGTCTCCAGATAGTCTAAGGCAGATACTTCATCTAAATTTCCTTTAGACGATCATTAAGAGCAGTCCGAACATCATTGAGTGTACCGTCACTGAACTTGTGTAGTTCATCGATACGCATTAGTCTGTTCTTTTTTTCTTTGTTATGGTAAATGAATCCTCTAGGATTGGAGTATGCTGAATAAGTTTCTCTTCATTTAAGATCTGATCTGTACGTATCCGGCTTTGTGAGGTTGAGCTTCTTTTGGTAACTTTTGACACCTAATTGAAGATCTTCCACACGCCTTTGGATGACAATGCTTCTTGTAAACATTCGCAAGGAGACATTAAAAGCTAAGCGTTCTTCAACAATGAGATTTGTCAACTTGCCTTGAACAAGAAGTAGCATGTCTTCGATGTCTTGAATGCGAAGCCTTTTGAGATCGCCTTCTTTGAATTTGTACAGCTTGTCAACATCTCTACGAATAGTGATCCAATCCAGATGCTTGTAATTCTGCCATTCAACAATTTCTAGCTTGGTGACAGCAATGATTCTTTATTTGGAGTAGACATCATGAGCAGATTCCCTGTTAACAGCAAATGTATAGAATTGTTGTCGTTTTCGCCCCCAATGTGAGATTCCCCAGAGTGCATGATTGTCATAGTTAACCGGCACTTGACTCCACATTGTGTTAGGGACCAAATCTTCAATCCATTTGATGTGCCCATAATCTGCAGCCTTGGTCTTTGTCACTGAAGTTGTATATTTTCGGCTTGAGTCACCACCACTTAGATATGCAAGGTCGTTGTTGATGAAGTGGTCAAAAGGAATGACTTGAGCCCACGAGAATTAGGTATCAATGGTAATGGCTTGCGCAGATCATGGGGATATTTTTGGCCTTCAGGGTTGTTCCAGTCTAATTGATCAGTGGTTGCCTTGTAGACTTCTTCCAGGAAATATTCATGTTCTACCAGACTCTTGCATGATCCCTTCATTAGCTCGAATGTTTAACCGGTTAATAATTCTAGAGTTAAGGTATCAAATTTAAGCTGGTTCATCACGAATGCTGAGAAATCAAGAGGAGTGTCCATTAGCTCATTAAACAACTCATGTGGACTTTCCATCTGGGCCAAAGAGCTTATCCAAGGTTGAATTGGTCCATGAGCATCAGGCAAAGTCTTGTTCCAATCACGATCGGGAGTAGGAGGTCTTGTTGGTTTCTGTAGGATCCCGATTAACACTTCACTTCATATATCATACACGAATCGAATCAAGAAAGAAGATGAGAGATTTCTAGAGAGAGAAACTAGTGAGAGAATAGAGAGAGAATAGAAAGAAAATGTAAAAGTTATATTATGAAATCGCTAACCTTTTCACAAGAGGAAAAGGTTTATATACCCCGTCATATTAAAGGTACGCGTGGGATATTTAACTAGGATCCGGGCTTGGGTTTTGCTTGGGATTAAACCCGAAACATATACAATATTAGATTAACTATCGAGCCCGATTCCCGATATTATACTATTACAACATTAACTAATTAAATGACCGAGACTTGTGCACGTAATGAACGAACTTCCAGTTCGGCTCAATATTTTGAGGCTAACAATCTCCCCCGAAGTGAGTTCATTGATGACACTCCTTCATGAGATAAATGAGATTGCTTTTGTCGTTTAAGCTCATGTGGTCTTGGTCTTTTTCTTTGTTCTTTGTTGTAGGTTTGTTCCTTCATGCTTTGCGATCTTGACTTTGATCATTTGTCTCTTTATCGTCTATGCCATCTTGCGATCTTATGTCTTTGACCAACATGCTCATACTTTTGCATTATCTTGAAAGCTTTAAATCAGAGTTAGCGGAAGTCTTTGTCTTTAAATCTTAAGCTTTCTAGATAGTTTGTCTTTGTAGATTGAGCATTTGAATGTGGTAATGAATCGACTTTGGTTGATTGAGATACTGTCACCACCGTTTTAACCTGCAGGTTTACGTTAGTGATAATCGAGAAAATTGATTTGAAAATCAATCGACGTATTACTTGTAAAAGCGTTTTTGCAACACATCGGGAGTTTTAATCTTTTTATCAAAATTCATCAACCGTCAATTCATTTACTGGACCAAATCGATATCCAGTTGTCACAAGTTTGATTCATATAGAATCTCGCAAGTCACCTACCAAGAGCTTGTTTGATGCTGGCTCAAGCAGGATTTCCATCTTCATTGTGAATACATTAGTATCACTCGGATGTTCTGGCAAATATCATAAGGATATTGCGTAGGACTCTTGTTAACAGCTTGTAAACTTGATGATGTTCAACAAGTGTTTGAAATGGAATGTGTCCTAACGAGATTTTTTATTGATCTCTTGGCTCTAGACTTGATTAGTGCGTTTTGGTTTTAGTACTCGGAGGCTGGAGCAGATTGCCACCTATTCAATATCAACGATCTCGGAATGAGATGTCAATAGATAATGTGTGTATCTCCGTGACAAATGAGACAAGTTTCTGTTGAGAGAAACCCGAATGGCTGGGAAGGGTTGTGCATTGCATCACTGGGTCCATGATGTCGTTTTCAATGTCAGCAATCAACTTGTGATTCTGACAGCATATGTATTGACCCGGTTTCTGCCTTAAGTTGTGTGGAGGGCTTCTTTCTTTAGACCCTTTATCCATACATTTCTTTTTCATTCTTCATAACGCCTTGAATCTTTACCAGAACATCATTACTACCACCTTGTTGTGATTGTTTCCAGTGTTAGCTCAACTCTTATCGGCAATTATTCCTCATAGAACATTTCATACTCAATCTACCTAAAGGACTGCTATTTCTAACTTTGGATTATCCTTGGGTAGATCCTCCAGTTCTGGTTGGATCATAAGATTGATTCCCTAACCTACACCATCCTTATACTTTAGAATTCGTCGTGGAAATTAAGATGTTGTTAGGTATAAGATTGAACCATAAAACATTTTCTTACTATTTAGCACATTGAGTCGATTAGATCATATTTTAAATACATTTTCTCCCCTTATTTTAAATAATAAACACTTAGATTTTGAAATACCTTGTGATTAAAATATGTCTTGAAAATTTCGTGGGAGAAAATATTATTAGCATGAATGGTTTGGAACATTTTGATAATGTTTTGAATACATAAGAATTGTCGAAGTTAGGTATCCAAGAACAGTAAAACTTTGTTTTTTTCGAAAAAACTCCCCCCTCAAAAAATAGGACCAATTGAAAATTGTGGCTTTTGGAAAACATTGTGAGGGTTGGAAGTGTGAACACACAATTTTGAAAGATTATGAATTTCATTGAGAATTCTGAAAATTTTGTGTTCAACTTTTTGAAACCCAAATGTTAGAGGACTTCATCCCTTCTAACGCTAGGGTAAAGCGCACTGAGAACGGTAACAGTAACACTATCCTTTAGTCTAGAGTCAAAAACCTTGAATGTCTTTAATTACAACTCAAGACCGGAAACCTTAATTTTCTCGGTGTGAGGATAAATTATCAACCTTCTTATTTAAAGTCCGGGTATATGTACTGATGATTGCACATAAGCCATTTAGAAAATTAGAAATGACATGTTTTAAAACTATTTGCAACTCTCGCTCGAACTTCATTTACACACCCGTGTCAATGTTAATCGACATTTCTAAGCACGTAAATGTTATCGATTCCAAGAGACATGTCGAGAAGATTCTTTTTGGAAATTTTCTATTTTTCAGATTTTGTATTTATATATATACCTGTTGTCCTCAGCATTGCTATGTGAAGGTGGAATAGTAATTCCAACTCTTGTCGTGATGTAGCTGTCTTGTTTGCTTAAGGAACAACTTTTGGAACCAGCTTTGAACTTGACTGTTCATTGCTGTGGTCTTGAATTCCGAGTTCTGAACGGTTATGATCAGAAGTCATTTGATGAAGAACGAGGCTTGAACTGCGTTGTTCAAATGTCTTTTTATGAAGACCGAGGCTTGATCTGCTACGATCAAACGTCTTTATTTGATGAAGATCTCATCTTTTGTGAAACCATTATGGCACTGGTTTTCCTTAGATACGTAATTTTCAGCAACCACACTCTGAATTTCTCTGCTTATCATTGTATAGTGCATCTGCAGTTCAATTCTTTTGTTTCTTTTTGACCATTGAATGATGTACCTGCACTTAAACCCAGAGTTTGTTTGCATGCATGAATATGAGGGATATCTACATTTGAACCATGTGTGGGTTCACTTTCAACCTTGCCCGTGCAAGAGTTGAGTTGCTTTCCAGTTGGAACCCACCTAAGAACCACATTTTTTAAAACTTTACCCGTCAGTTTCCACCTAAGATAAGATCTAGGAGTCATTGTTTTTTCAGGGACAGTGGTAGTCTTTTTGTGTGAAAACCTATGTCATGTGGGGATTTGTCTTTCTGGTTTCTTTGCAACCCTTATTTGCTCTACGGGTTTGTTTCTGTTCGTTGTCTTATTGGATGGAACCTTAGCACGCGAGTTGACTTCTTTTAGGAATTTTATTACACAAACGTCATGATTGGCATTAAAGACACATTTCTGACATGTCGAGCAAACAAAATGTTTGGTGTCAGAAAAATTTCTAGGGATCCTAGAGTGTTCTTGTGTCTTTTTCTTAGCCTCCTCTAGGTAGTGATTATGAACAATGTCGTTTGAGGCTATACCTAGGATGAGCTAGTATGACAATCATGTAATGAGGTTTGCAAGGGCAGATTTCTCTCTCTTAGGCAAATAATTGTATGACTGGTTTTGATTTAACTCGTTTACTCCACATCAACTTGGGAGGCAAACCGTTCTTTTGAAATTTTGGGTCGTTCAGATTTAAACGCAGTCGGTTGTCTAACAACGAACTGGTTTCTATGTGGTTGTAAAACTGGTTTCCCCAAGATTGATGGTTTTGCAAACTTAGTATTCACACTATTTCCTGTTAGTTTTCTTAACTCATTTTTTAATGCTGCAATTACAAACCCTTTTTCATGAAGTTGAGCTTTGAATTTTAATCATTGATTTGCAATCAAAGAAGTTGTGTGACTATGTTCTTAATCTCACGATGTCTTGATGAATCAAACATATATTTTGTAGTGCCTTTTTCAAAGTCTCATTTTCCTTGAGTAACATAGCCACTTTTGTTCCAATTCCGATGTTTAATTGTTTCAATTCATCTATGTCTTTTTAACCTTGGCTTCATTACTTTTTTTACATTCAAAAAAAAAAAAAATTGACCTTACGTTGCCCTTCCCTTTAAAACTTGATTTTGATATTTATGTTCAAGATTAACACAATGTTGCTTCCATTACTTGAAAAAACTTTTTGAAATTGGCAACATCTTTTTGAGACATACCTATTCAGAACACGAGTGATTGATTCTGAGAGTTTAGAGTAGTCATGTATCAGTTAATTTAGCAGGTAAAGACGTATGTCATGACATTGTTCAGTCATTCTGGTCCACCTCTTCCTTCAATATTGAACTTCAAGGTTGCTCATGTATGATGTTTTGTCCTGTAGCAAAGATTTTATTTTCAATAGTCGTTTGTACCTCAGCCAGTGGCTCCTCGTCATATATATATAGGTCTGATAGTCTGCCTCATCAACATTGCATCATTCCCTGATTATGACGATGTTATCCTCTCTTGAGATTCTGTCCCCCATTGCCTTTTTCAATGATAACTAAACTAGCATCCAATGCTTTACTCGAATCAACATTTTCCTCTGTCGTCTGCATCAGTCTTTCATTCACCTCAGCTGTCATATCCGCCATTATGCACGCTCTTTTCTCAATCGACTTTTTAACATAATCCATGTTTTGGATCAGTGTATCACGGAATTCTGGAATATCGAGTCGAGTGTATTCTAGAAAGTAGTTTCGTGTCATAACAATATATTCATCATTCAAATAGATCTGTGAGTTGATGAACATTTGAAACTGTGTCTCGAGTACTATAAAAGCAGCCATGGATCCAATTTCTTGAAATTCTTCTTTGTCAAGTTGCTTTTCTAGTTGATCTATGTTTAGGAACATTGTGCCTGTGAGAGTCTCTAATCGTGACAAAAATTGTCGAAAAATCGCGTTTAAATCCATCCTCGGTTCGACTTCCTTTTAAGTCGTTGTTTAAAAGACACTTGAGGTGTGAATGAAGTCGTTGAAAAGATACCATGCAACTTTCTTTTGATTTGTCTTGAATTAGTTGCATTTGTTGTTCTTCTGATTCCGAACACGAAGATAAGGTATCTTTCTTTTCCATTTTATCGTGAGTTGAAGTGAAAATGATTTTGGATCTTAAGTGGATGTGATGTGATTGAAGTTGTGGTATGTTTTTTTTATAACAATAAAAATGCAATTCACGTATCATAGGGATTTTATTTACCCGTCTAGGATTCAAACCAGATAAATAAATTAATGGATTTTACGAAATCAATAAAAACCGTGAATGAATAATCGTTTGTTTGTTAAGTTTGATTGTGTTTAGATTGTCTTTTAAGTCCTTGTTTACGGTTTATTTTGATGTTTTGATTAGGTTTAAGTTGTGACGATTAGAGTCCAAAGTCCAAAGATGACATATAAGAATTTTACTTAATAAATTAAGCAACTCGCCACCAAGAATGTGGTCAAACCGCCACCTGTTTTGGCAACTCCGCCATCCCCCCCCCCCCCACCCAGCAAACTCGCTACAAAAAATGTGCCAAACCGCCATTTTCAAAACGAAGTTTTCAAACCGCCATTTTCAAACGCCCGTTTTCAAACTGCCGCTTATAATATCAACCCGCTGCTTATAATATCAAACCGCCGTTTTCAAACCGCCACCTATTTTCAATTATTTTAATCAACCCGCCTTTGACTTTGGTCAAACCGCCGGCTGACTTTTTCCATAAAATCCGGATCTTGTCCCTACTTTATGCCAACCCTCCACTTAGAAAATGATATTTTAAGCAACTATCCACGATGAACACTAGCACGAATTAGGCATAATCGAGCCAAATAAGCTTTTTATCCACGAAAATAAGCTAGATACTTGTAATCCTAAGTAGGTATTTGAAGATTAAACATACAATAACATGTATTTCTTTGTGGATCTTCAAAAACTGAAGCAAACCCCCCACCAGAAACAAAAATAATCTGAAACCTTATTTGCTTTATCCGATCTTGAGGCTTGAAGTATCAACTGAATGGAAACAATACACCTTGTTTAACATGTAGAGCAAGAGAAACAACAAGATTAACCAACAAGTTTAACCCAAAAATAATTTCTGAGCCGTGGGCCTTTTTAAGCTAAAATAAGCCACGAATTTGAGCTTATTAACCACAATAATCAACCACGAATCCACCCTTTGCTCTGTACCAAATTGTAGATCACCGTAAACCACATCATAAACTACATCCTACAACGAACAAACTAGAAAGTGAGATAAAGAACGTGATTGTTTTTGTAGAGAGAGAAAGAATAGAGAGAAGAGAGATGAAGAAAAAAGAAATAGGAAAAGATATTATTATTTGAACAACTCATACTCCTTTTTCTACAATAGAAAAGAGTTTATATAACCCCGCGCGTTAAATTGACGTGCGGGATATTAATCTAGACCCGGGCCGGGTTTGCTTTGGATTAAACCCAAACATATACAATATTAATTAACTACCTTCCCGATTCCCGATATAATACTATTAACAACATTAACTAATTAAATGACCGAGACTCGTACACGTAATGAACGAACTTCCATTCGGCCTCAATTATTTTGAGCTAACTCTTTATTCCTATAGAACCTCTCTATACACATGTTTTACTGTTGGAGAATATACACAAAATATCAGGCCTCTTTACCCTCCCAACCATCAGATTAAAGCCCACACCCCTTTTTCTTTGTAAACCCTCAAGACCATGTGATGTAAATCTGTTTTCTTTTCTTGTTTCTACCTTCCAACGTCTGAATTCATTCAATACCTCAAACAGTATTTGACTTTATTTTCACTATGGAAAGTATGCTACCCAAATCCATTTACACAACCATGTGATGCTCCTTTTGACTAGTAAAAACTACCACAATTGTGGTCATAAAATGACAACTCTCAACCTTGTTTATCACAAACATACACACACTCAAATTCTACAAGAACCATTCTTCACTCACCTTTGTTTCCAGCCATAAACAAGCATCACAAACCTATACCTTATAGCATTATCTGACATTATATTCAAAACCCTAAAGAAACTCTAAACAAAACCTTAAACTCGAAGTCGTCACTTGTGGGTTTTCTTTTGGTCGATGTTCCAGCAAGCAATAAGTGGTCTACGGGTTGTTACAAGTATATAAGTGGAGAACAAAGCGTTGTGGGGCGTTGAGTTAACAGTTGGGGTCACGATTTGATATTATTGCACTATTAGGGTTTTTGTTGGTTTTTAAATCTTCACACAGCCAAGTAATTGTAAGTCTTACGTCCATAATATTTGCCACTCGTTATTATTCGATCACGTCATATGGATATATTATGCTTGAGAAAATTCACCTTCTTTAACACTAATATAAACACGACCCCTTTGCATGATTACCAGTTGTAAATACAGAACCATACTTTTTGTGCCTTACTGTATCAGATACAAGAACTTGAAAAGTTGTTAACTTATATTTAGGTAATCCCTAGTTATGTGTTGCTATGAAGTAGTGCAGACCTTTGTATGAACTACATGTAACACTTGTTTTGGGATTAGTCAAGTACAGTTAAAACTCGCACGCCTATTTCTTTATCTTACTGATGTATGCGGGTTCATTGAGAAACCCGTATACAAACTTGACCAATTGGAATACTAAGTTTATCACTTGTTATCATAGTGTAGGAGTAGTGTTCACGTTAAGTTTGAGCCCCTAACACTTTGTAACAAAAACCAGGAAACACCTTTTAAAATCGTTTATTTTATGTATATAAAAACTGGCCTGTTGGTTGAATTTAGACCATGGTTTCACCCATTAAATTTGGAATAAGGCAGGAATTGGGGGCATTTTAGATCCAGCAATAGTGAGCTTCATTTAGAAAAATTTCCCCCCCGAAATCATAAAAAATGGTTATCGAAACACTCGCAATCATGGCCCCAAAGTAGTACTTATGTCACAAAAGTTAGTACTGTTACTGAAGGTTCGACAACCCCCAGTTACTTGGAAACTAACGTTAAAATCCCCGTTTTTATTGTTATTTTATGTATATAAAAACTGGCCTGTTGGGTTGAATTTAGACCATGGTTCGACCCATTTAAATTTGGAATTAAGGGCAGGAATTGGGGGCGTTTTATAGTCAGCATAGTGAGCTTCATTTAGAAATTCGAATCATCAAAAATGTTAAGAAACGGACTCGCAATCATGGCCCAAAGTTAGTAACTTATGTCACAGGTCTTGAAATAAAGTGGTTAAGTTAAATTACTCAAAAGCTAAGTTTATATAATTATTTATATAAAACTTTAAAAACTACTATTTTGGGTCGAATCCTAAACTGATGATTTTGTATTATTATAAAATACTACATATTATGAGGTTTACAAATATGTAAAGAACTCGCGAAACCGATAAATAACAAAGAAGATATGAGTTTTAAAAGATTAAATATAAAAAGTGTTTTTATAAAAGAAAGTTTATAAAAACAAATGGAATAGTAAACTGATCTGATACTTTTATATTTTTATCTAAAAGTACATATTTTTGGGATTTTAAAAATGTAAGAAACTTGAAAAACCATTGGATATTGACCAAGTTATGAATTTCACATGATTTACTAATTAAATATACAAAAGTAACTTTACAAAAAGTAATATTATAAAAATAACATTTTTCTACAGTAGACACCAGATTGTAAAAGGTTTATAAAAACTTAGAAAATTATTTAGTGAACCCATGGATATAAAGAACGTGAAAAACGGAGTTAAAATGAATAAGTTACGTCAAATACGATATTTCAATAATTAATTATATAAAAGTATTTTTATATAATTTATTAAAAACATTAAGAGTTACTGTTCATCAGTGGGGTAATAATTATAAAAGTGATATTTTTATAAGTCAATCTAGATACGAGATCACGGGTATAAGTATCATACAACGCGGACTTTAAATAAGTAGTAATTATATACTTTAAATATTAAAGTATATTGTTTTTGCAAATATACAAAAGGCAATGTTTTTAAGTATAAAAACACATGAATATTTTTATGAAACATTTATTTCGTTTATGAATAAATGTAACATTTTTACAAACATATTTAGGTGGTGATGTAGCATTATATGATTTAATAATATTAATTATTCAAGTTCAATATATTCATACGACCTACGATATTTAGGTTGCATTCGGACTATCACGTGACGTGTCACGCATTTGATTCATTACTCATTCATTCACTTAAGGTGAGTTTATAGTCCCCACTTTTATACTTTTTCAATCATTTATCAAATCTCGGGGATGAGATCATGTTTGTTTTCAACATGGATGCAAGTACATTTTAAATTCAAATATTACGAGTTTGCCTAAGTAGCTATAACCCACTATGCCCATTATCATGAACTGTTAATTGCATGGATGTAATTGTTAATTGCATTATGTGAGCGCGAATGTTATGAATAGATCTATTTGGGATTAACATCCCCGTTCGGGCAAGTAGCGCTTGCTAGTTTACCGGTTGGCCGGAAACGACGAACGTATACCATTTGGATTCATGGATGTTACGGGTTGAACATCTACATAGGGCAAAGTCATTTATGTGTATTTTAAATACATACATTGTTTAGCTTCGGTGTCATGAGCTTAGTGCATTTCGTAATACATTTTTGTGATATTGTATTCGTTACTCTATTACAGGAAAATCTTGCTATCCGCTTCATTAAATTCATAAACCTATAAATTCACCAACATTATTGTTGACAGTTTAAACATGTTTTCTCAGGTCAATAAGGTACAAGTCACGGATACATTGGTTGGTCATCATTTGAAGTCACATTATCATAAAGATTTGCATGCATTACATTTTGGAACATTGTTATGTTGTGAAATCTTTACTTTTCCAAGATAAACAAGTTAAGCCCATGAGCTTTTTGTAACAAACCATTTATGAAATCCAATGTATCTGATTTTAAACGACCCTTATAATAGTCGTTCTCATACCTTGTGCTATTGATCTATGAAGTAATGCCCCCAAAACATCATATTTCGCTGCGACCCATTTTGGGGGTGTTACATCAATCTTAGTTTCTACTATAGTTGTCTTGGATCTATCCAATACAACTAAGCTTTAACAAGCTAAGTAAGATCTGTCAAGAAGGGATTAACATGCCGTCAACTAAATCATTATAATAACATTTTTAAAATAAATTGATCAGAATAATATGAAATGCTTACAGAATCAGCAGTTTGTGCCTTTGCGAGCTGCTTGCACCTGCATATGATGCAACATTTATAAGTATTCAAGCTACGCCTAGGGAATTAAGCTAATCCGTGCACTAAAGTGTATATATGTTACCTTTTTTCAAAGGCATGGTCTATAATTAAGGTTAAAAGCTGGTATGGCATTGCACCCACCGGTGCACAGGCGTCAACCTACCTCATCCGATGCAACATTATAACTCATCTCAAGTTATCATTTTGATAGAAACTTAGAAAGAAGCAGAAAATGGTTTTGCAGTTTACATATGTAGTGTAAGAAAAGAATACTACTTCTATAACAATAAGCCAAAAAACTGAATAAGCCGTAAGCCTGACTATATAAGCCGAAACAAACACCCTTCATACAGCAAAATGGCAGACACATACCTCTATAAAAAGTAAACAAATGAAACACTCATAACAACCGAATTAAAATAGAGAATCATAACTCAAAATATATACATACCTTTTTGATACACAAAGCCATCAGCCGTCGTGCAACCAAACATTAAAAATGGTAATTTACGATCTTTGTGAACCTGTTCCATCATGGAAAACCAATGTTAAAGAACTGAAATCAACAAAACCCCTCAAATTATGGCAAAACCATAACAAAGTAGGGGGAAAATTAGGTCCATAAAAGATGTGTTAATCCCTTCCTTTTTTGATGTTGGTATGAAGAAAATGGAGATATGATCATGCTTCATGAATTATTAAATGACAATTGAGTATAGCAGTTACAAAACCTTTTGATATATTGAGACTCATTTAACATGAAAGAGGCTTTTCACATATTTTTTGGTACAACAATAGAAGCATGGGGTATTAGGAAGCTACTAAACACATGTGTTTAGGAACAACAATAGAAGCATGAGGTACTCCTCTTGAAGCTTTAAATTTAATGAGAATGACCCAATCTTTATATATAATAGATGAATAAAAAAATGTGGGAAAAAGTAGGGTCCCCATAACATCATAAATTGTGGTGTTAACTAGGGAGCCTATTTTTGGTATTATGTGGGGGTTTGGTGTTATGAGAAAAAATAGTGGTGTGGCACCACTTTTCCCATGTCTTAAGCACGAAAACTTGGCACTATACCTTGTTCTCTTACCCTACTTTATCTTTGGTCACAGTCCATCCATTCTGGTTTTCCCTAAGGGTTTATCAAAGAAAAAGAGCTCCTTTATATTCACTAACTATGTGGCTGATAAAAGTGAATTTTTAGAAGTTGTTAAGGGTGTTTGGAAGAAGGAGATAATAGGATGTAACATGTATATAGTGGTTTAAAAGTTGAAAAGTCTTTAAAAGCCCCTAAGAAAATTGAATTAGAAGAATGGTAATTTGTTTAAAAAAGTTTAGGAGTTGAAGCAAAGACTTTTTGAAATTCAAAGCAAGCTGGATGGTGACCCTTTCAATAAGAATCTAAAAGAAAGCTCACTTCAAATTGGCAAAGAATACACTGAGGCATCAGAGGATGAGTTGAAGTTATTGCATCAAAAAGCCAAAATTAATTGGTTAAAGGAAGGTGATAAGAATTCAACTTATTTTCATAGTATTCTCAAAACAAGGAAGAATAAAAAAGGAGTTGAAACAATTTGTCAGGAAGATGGTAGTAGAGTTTGTGGAAAACTAGAAGGGGGGTTGAATAGTTTTATCAATTAAAATTTTAATTTAATTGTTTGATTGTTAAGATCTATTTGTTTATGACGATTAATAAATATAAATTATGAATCATAAAGCATAAAGGATATAAGACTCAGATATTTATAGTGGTTCGGCTACAAGGTCACCTTCCTTGCCCTACTCCACTCCCTGAGTCACCTACTCGAGAGTTTGAATACACTAGTCACCAATACTCCTTCAATCGGCGGAGAAGCCTCACAACATCGCTTACACCTTTTATCGGTACAAAGCTAAATACCGGATTCTTCACAAGGTAGAATCAAACCATCACTCGTTTACCCTTTATATGGTACTAAGCTAAATACCATGTTCTAATCAAGAAGGAACAAAACCTCACAATGCTTACCCTCTAATAGGTGTTAAGCAACATTACGACAAAGATATATTCGACCCTTCGAATCTAACCGAATGTATTACATTTTCCAAATGCTCTAAGCACAAATATAATACACCACCCTATAATCTATGATGATTGATGATGCTTGAAGATTAGTAGATGGATCTTTAAAATGTGAGAGATGTGTGCTATAAGTTTTCCTTGTTGCTTGATCTCATATACCAAAGTCGGTAGAACTTCTCCTATTAAGAAATTCACCAAAACACTAAAATGAAAAAGATCATGATAAATGATCAGATGTTAGCTAAATATGTGAGTGGAAAAACTATTCTAATTGATACCTAAAACAAGAGAAATGTCTTGGTATTTATAGGCTAAAAAAATACTATAGCCCGGTTCCACCGGTTCCATTGCTTTAATGGAACCGGCCAGCTGTAACTAATATACTGGTCAATAGCTTGTAGCCCAGTTTCTGGCTAGTTCCATTCACCTCAATAGGAAACAGAGCACGGCTCAGTGAAACGAGAAGAGAAACCCGGGCCTATCGGTTCCAACAAATCCATTTTAGATTTCAAAAAATCTTTTATAGATTCATGTTTTGAGAGGTAATGCATGATGTATAAGAAATGTTTTCTGTGCTTTTTATGCATTAAGAAAGAATACCTTGTTATAGATATGCATTTGCTCGTTTGTGTGAGATAGAATATTAGAAGAGGGTTTAGAAAATATTGGTGTTAAAATGTAGTAAAACTTATTTGCTACTTCCTGATGGGAATTTATGAGTTTCACGTGCTATTCGACTGATAAAGTCTATGGATAAGATGTTAAAGAATTAAATAAACGTTTTTAGGTTTGATTTGTATTAAACGAAAGTTGATGGTAGAGATGGTCCTGAGGCAATTTGTTAATCACTGTTCAGAACTTTCTTTGGCAAAAGAGTTCAACCATAGTGCGACTCTCTTAATATAACATGCTTGATTATGTTCAAGCAAAATTATTGAGAGAAGAAGCTTTGGGCACGATTGCAAGGTTAATGGATGATGAAATTAAGGCAGCTTTGATTTGATGCGTGATTGATTCCTTTAAGGCAGCAGGTCTCCAGATGGGTACACCTCTTTGTTTTTTCGCAAAAATAAGCATGGGTTGCATGTGGAGAATGATATTGTGTTGGCCATGATTTAAGAAGAATTTTTTTTCAGAATGGAAAGAGTTTCTTTGGGAGGAAGTTAATTGCTGACTTTGGATTGCTTTAGTGCCCAAGATTGATACACCTAACAAGGTATCTGATTTCAGGTCAATTGTATGCTGCAATGTATTGTATAAGTGATGACATCAAATAACGTCACTTTATAGTATCATTTATCCTATCTGTTAGATATTAGAAGAAAAAGGACTCTCGGTCGCCCCATGTTTTTACTATTTAATATAGCTCGTAGGTTTACTATAGGTAAATGTAGACTATTCGGTTTGTACCGGGCACTAATACCCGGTGTATTGTAAGAATTTATAAATACATCTTCCAACTTTGGAAGAGGTAGAAGCCATCCAATTTCATTTTACACACAACTCTTTAGTATGTTTATGTAGGGTTCTCTCTCGAACCATTCTCTCTCTCTAACTTTCTCTCGTCTAAAATCTATACATTCTTTGTGTGAAGTTGTCGGGATCCTACAATTGGTATCAGAGCCATGGGGTGGGTTCGTGATTGTGATTCAAGTGTGATTGATTGTAAGCTCAAAAAATGTTCTTGGTCATTTTGTGAAGAAAAAAGGACCACGGCTCAAATTGGTTTTGGGTTATTGGTTCGATGTTAATCATGGTTTTCATGTTATATAGTGTTTAAGCAGTGTTTCATGTGTTTGCTATTCCATCGTGATTTGATTTAGTTCTAATTCGATTTATTAAGCTTTATTAAGGTTTGTGTTCTTCGTGGATGGTTTGCTTCATTTCTGATGATCCGCGAAAGGACATAGATGTTATGGAATTGGGGTGATAGGCTTATAAGGTTTGCGTTGTACATTAGTATTTGATATTTGAGCTTTGTTTCGTGGTTAATAGGTGATTATATGGGCTTCATGTTTTGGCTAGATCCGAATGTTGTGTTCATGATGAGAAGGTTTGAATATTTAATTGTTATTCTTGTCGGCGGTGTTAGTTGCGAGGATCAAGGCGAGTTGCTTATTTTCTTGCCGGCGAGTTGTCTTTAATACTAAAATTTGATAACCAAGGCGGTTTGAGTTAAATAATCACGGCGAGTTAAGAAAAAGGGTCACGGCGGTTTGTTGATTTTATATAAGGCAGCGGTTTGCTCAAGAAAATATAGACGGCGGTTTGCCCTTAGCAGCGGCGGTTTGCTCAAGAAATATTGGCAGCGGGTTGCATTTTAAATAATACCCGGCGGTTTGATAATCTGAGTTCACGGCGGTTTGAGTTAAGATTACACGGCGGTTTGCTGTTAAATCTTGCCAGCGAGTTGCCTTATTTCACCAGCGGCGGTTTGCTTTAAATAATACGCGGCGAGTTGGTCTTTTAGGCGGCGAGTTAGCTAGAAATGGCAGCGAGTTACTCAACTTAAGCAGCGGTTTGAATTTAATAATTAAGCCGGCGAGTTAGCAAAAATATAAGAGGCGGTTTGCTTGATTTATTTGGCAGCGGTTTGGTGACAGTTTGAATTTTTTTTCAGGCGGCTGTTTGCAATCATCCTAGGCAGCGCTAAAAAAAAAAGAGTACTTTTGGCGGGAAAAGTTAAGAAAAAATTAATTTTTCCTATAGCCTTTTTAGCTCATTTTTACACCAAATTTAAATTTTGGTAATAGGGTAAAAATTTTGTTAAAAAATTCAAATTATTTTTGGCGGGAAAAATTAAGAAAAAAATTAATTTTTCAATAGCTTTTTTAGCTAATTTTTACACAAAATTTAAATTTTGGTAATAGGGTAAATTTTGTGTTTTGGTCAAAATTCAAATATTTTAGGGCCAAATAACAAACCGTCAACCTAAACAGGACTTAAACTGCATTAATCAAACAACAAACCTACCTTAACATCAAACGATTATTCATTCACGGTTTTCTATTGATTTTGTAAAATCCCGTTAATCTTTTATCGGTTTTAATCATAGACTTGTAAAATCCCGTGAACGTTAATTGCATTTAAAACCACAACATCAATCACATTATCTACTTAAGATCCTTAATTTTATTTCACACATCGAATTTCAATGGAATCTTCTAATTCTAATTCAAAAGAGAGAGAGCTTCAACTGACGCAACGGCTCGCAAAACAAAGGCACTCCAACTGCATGACATGGTTTGAACAACTCGAGACACATCTTCATGATCTCTATCTCCTTAATTCGCCTTATGCTGTTGATGCATTTAAACCAGCATTTCGCTCATTCTTTGGTGAAGAGCATCAGACTTTCAAATTGAAGATGTTTCATAATCTGGATCAGTTAAGGCTACAACTTGAAAGAGAGAATCTTCATGGGGTTAATGCAAAGACTTGTCTTCAAGCACTCAGAACACAGTTCAAGGAATTTCTTGCCTCAAAAGGGGTAAATGCAACGGATCTTCTGAATCAAGGTTGGCAACAAGACTTCGAAGACTTCACGCGCTGTGAACCTAGTGCGTACAGACGTGAGTTACTCGAGAACCTGGATACACTTGAAGCGGTCATTCATAGAGTTGTAAATACATATGGTGTATTACGCATGAAAGAAAATGAACTTAATGCACTAAAGGAGAATAGAAGTCAGTTGCATGACGAAATACTTCATGGCCATCAAATTAAGTCAAATGTCAAGA
>BQNB010058098.1:0-37921 GCA_026074375.1 Tanacetum coccineum
TTTGGGAACAATTGCAAGTTCACCGGAAATTGAAATGATAATATCTCAATAGAAGATATTATTTGTTGGTGTTCTATTACAAACTTTGTTTATTTTATTTCTTTTTTAAAGGACAATTTTTTATGTTTTTGATTTTTTATTTTTTTTTTATCTTTTACTTATACTAAAAAGAAAAGGAAAATATTTTTTTTTACTTTTTATATTTTATGATTTTTTTTTATATTTTTGAATTTTAAAAACAAGAATGAAACTTTTGAAGACGAAAGGATCTTCAAACCAAATTAACAAACAAAAACGTAGGAATCGTAGACACTAGTCCCCGGCAGCGGCGCCAAAAACTGATTCGCAAGTTTTATACACGTTAAAATATTTATAAAATATAATACTTTTAAAAGAGTAATTAAGAAGATTACCAAGTTACCCTTGATAAAATTCACTCTCAAAAATATATATAATATAATATATAATACGTATGTTTAACCGGGCAAGTATGATCACCCGGGTCGTTTCCCCAACGACTAGTGAGATTGAAACCACGTTTTAAGTTCGGATCCTGATTTGAATGGAGCAAAGATATTTTGGATAAGCTATTACTACTTAATTTAAAAAAAAAAAACAAATAAATGACAAATAAGCAAGTAAACCAATTTTAAAATCCCTAAAAATGTAAACTAAAATTTCACTAAATAAAGAAATATTGCCGAAAATTTATTAAAAATAAAAGCCCTAATTTTTACCTTTATATAAAAGTTTAATTGAACTAATTAAATCTTAACCCTAATTATTAATTAAAACTTAATAAACTAATTTAAAACTTAACTAATGGACTAATGATGCAAAAAGGAAAAGGACTAACGGGGAAAAACACTTACTGACGGGGGAAACTAACTGGCAAACAACTAAGTTCGAAAAGTTACACTTTCTACCCTGAGTATCTACCCCGATAACAAGCAAATACCCGAATTAAGATGAAATTTGAAAAGTGCTTAAAATGAAAAACTCAAAGGAGCAAAGTTGTAGATAGAGCTAGTGGGAACAACTTTAACAAAAACACTATAGTCTGAAACTCAAAGATAAGTTCTAAAAAGAGCTTATTAATAAGCTGTTACAGAAAGTAGGGCTTATCCCTTGTTTTTAGAAAATAAGCTATAAAAAACTCAAATCTAGATCAAAATGAAAAAGGAAAGAAGTTCTAAAGAGCTTATGATGTGATTAATCTATAAATGAAAAGAAACTAAAGCTTAAACTACTTTTATGCTACTGAAATTGATCATGAAATAAGCAAACTCAGGAAATAAGCAAAGTAGCACTAAATCAAAATAAGCTAAAAACCTTAATAAGCTAAACTAGATTCTAAAACTTTAAGAACTTATCAATCTACTTATTATCCATCTAAATAAGCTATAAAATCTAGACTTAAAGGCTGAATTAACAAATTTAGACTCTACTTAAGTTCCTACTGTTTTTGGAATTTTCAGGTTTTTATGACTTTTGACAGCTAAATTAAACTAAGGAAATAAGCTAGAAATTGCAAATAAAGACTTAAAATGTATTAAGCTATATTAAAACTTAAATCCTACTGAATTTAATAAGCTAAATCCTAAAATTACTTATCTAAATTAAGCTGAGAACACAGCAGTACTAACTGAGGTTAGTACTGCTAGTATAAAAGTTCAACAGTACTTTCACTTGAAAGTACTGCTGGTGCAATTTTGACTTTTGAAAACTAAATAAGCAAAGAAAATAAGCTAGAAAATGAAAACTAAAACTAAATAAGCTAAAACTAAACTTAATCCTACTGAGATTAAAGCTAACAGTACTAACTGAGGAAGCAGTACTAGCTTGGAAGTTAGTACTGGTAGTGCAAAGAGTAGCAGTATTAACTTATGTTAATACTGCTAGTGCAAATTGAGAGAACTCTTAAACCAAACACTCTTTTATCGTTTTGACAGGATTGAGAAAAACTTTTTAAAAAGAAAACTAATGAATAAGTACTGAATACCAGATGAAAACTAACTTAAAACAAACTTAACAATCATGATTAAACAACTGAAATAGCAAAATTCTAAGATCTTAACTAATTAAACTAATATTTTTGGATTTTATGAGTTTTTATGACAGAAATGAAAGACTAAGGTCTATAACTACTTAAGCAAAAACAGATCAAGACACATAACTAACATGTATTAAAAGAGGTATTTAAACTCTAATAAGCAAAGAGAATAAGCAATTCAGCAATATTAAGCATAAAAACTGAATTTAGAGAATAATGAAAAGAGAAACTTACTTAAACCTTTAGCTAAACAAAAGGTACCAATTAAGGCAGCTACAAGCTCCCTAGCTTATGAATAAGCTAGAGTATAAGTCCTTGGGATCTCTTCCAAGTTAAGATCCCCTTCCAAAAGCTCAAATACAATAAGATCCATGTAAGATTAAACTGATTTAAGGTTTAGATAAGGTTATAACTGAATTCAAATAGCTCTATTTCAGCTTATAGACTGAAAGAGCTTAATATGAGCTTATTAGCTTATTGAGACAAATTGGCTTAAAATGAGAGCTTAGAAAACGAGATTTAGAATACTAAAAACTAAATTTCATTAATTGAAAACTGAATTACATTACTAGAAAAGGAGATTACAAAAACATTTAAGTAAAATTACGAAATTAAGCTAAAATTTACTAAAAAGAAAGATAAAAAGAAGACTAAAAACTAGATGGTGTGTGTGTGAGAAGTGAGGCCTTTTTATAGTGCCAAGCTGAAGCTTCTAGGACCTTTTTCCTTGCTACCCAATCCTTCAATCTCTGCCATTCATTTCCCAATCATTTGAGCTTCAATCGTGGCCGTTTGATCAAGATGTGCACACCTGAGGATTGTCAGCGTGTCATTCCCTTGATGTGACGTTTGTGCTAGTTTTGTGAGAGAGTTTAGCACAAAACCCACATAATTTTGTGCTTTCACCATGGCTAACGTGGCATTTGAGCTTGGACTAGGATAAGTATCCCCTTGATTAGACTAATTTGTCCTTGCATTTGTGCTTGAGCTTCCTTGAATTGACCAACGCACCCTCTAATTTTGATTTGCCCCTTGTTTTACCATGGGGTGAAAATGGGGGAGACGATGAATAGTAAAAGGGGTTCCCGCCTACTTCTTCGACAGTTAAAACTGTTGGAGTTTGGGAAGTTAACACATTTGGCCCCTCTCTTTCATTTCCTCTTTTTAAGTTATAAATACTAAATAAACTTTTGAAATTGCACAAGGATTTGGTCCTTGAGGCTTTTTTAAAAAAGAAGGAAAATGGCTAGGGGGATTGGCTTTGGATTGGCTTCGGCTTTTGTACTCTTCTAAATTCTCGTGTACGGGCTTGCTGATGTTGACTGTTTTCTATGATTTTGACTTATCCATACCTGCACACAAATAACACAATTACAAGCATATTTTTGCTCCATTTTTGGTTGTTTTTGGGTTTAATGGGTTATTTTTAGGTATAATCAGGAATATGCTGTATTTTTACACTTCATCAAGGATCAAACAACCAGTTTGAGTCCATCACAACACCAGTGTCATCAACCTTCAAAAAACACCAATTTCACCAACCTATAGGAGAAAACAAAACAGACAAAGAATCTGTGGGTTACTCAGCTAGATCTCTGTACAGCAGTCCCCTGTAGCAGACGAGGCTGCTTCCACAAGTGTGGATGTCAGATATGGAGGGGCTACCACTATTGTCACTGGCTTAGAAGTAGGTCAGGGAAGTGGTTAACATGATAAACCTACATGCCCAATGATTCTCCTCTCCAAGAGTAAACACTTGGAAGTGATGAGGGCAGTAAGACAATAAAGAATGATGGGTTTACTTGTTTAAAACATTATCAAAGAAGGTGGAGAGCTTCGAGACATACATGAAACAGACCAAGCTTACATATGATGCTGCTTATACTAAGCTTATCAAGAAGGTAAAGAAGTTAGAGAATAAATTTAAGTCCAGCCAAGCTAGAAGAAGGGCCAGAATTATTGTTTCTGATGATGAAGATGATTTAGAGGATCCTTCTAAACAGGGAAGGAAGATAGCTAAAATTAATCAAGATCCTGCCATCTCATTGGTACAACATGATGCAGAGATTCAGGGGAGGCATGAGCATGATATGTAATTTGATTTTGATCTTGATGCTGCTAAGGATGTTAGTACTGCTGAGAAGGATGTACACAGTACCGTATTATGCCAAGTTTTCTACTTGGTAATCAGTTACTAATGCTAGTGTAGTGTCATTTGTTATGCCTAGTACCTACAGAAGGTGTTACTGTGTGACATTACTATGGCTGAGACTCCTGGTTGTATATTAGATGGTGCAGCAAAGACAAGGTAAAGGTAAAATGGATGAATATGAGCCAGAACAGACCAAGACAAAGTTGCAGCAAGAACAAGAAAGACATGGTTATGAAGCAGCTGTTAGACTACAAGCTGAACTTGAGGAAGAAAAGAGGCAGAGGATTGCCAGGGTATATGAAGCAGCTAGCTTTTCAATGTTTTTGAAGAATGGGAAGACATACAAGCTAGAGTTGAAGCTGATGAAAAGTTAGCACAAAGGTTACAAGTAGAGGAAAGAGAAATGTACACTGAAGCTGAACAAGCAAGAATGCTTGTAGAGCTTATCAATCAGAGAAAAAGGTATTTTGCTGCACAAAGAACTGAAGAAAGGAGTAATAAGCCACCCACACAGGCTCAACAGAGGACCTATATGTCTAATTTACATAAAAGACCTTGGGAAAGTCATAAATCTGCAGCAGTTGAGAGGTTTTCTTTGATGGGATCAAAACGTTTTTGGAGACTAAAATGAGGAGAGTAAACACTTTTGTTCCAATAGAAAGTGAAGTTGACAAAGCAGTTCTTGTGTTAGCAGCTAGAAGTTCAAAAAGAGATAAAGAAGAAGAACTTAATCAAGAAAGTTCTAAGAGGCAAAAGACTGGTAAAAGCTCTCAACTAGCCGAAGAACCAAAAGATAAAGAAGAAGAATTGTCACAAGAAGAGCTACAACAAATGATGATAATAGTTCCAGAGCAAGGGAATTGGAATTGTTGATGTTTACAAACTAAGTATACAATATTAACTGGAGAGATTTACACTAAAGGCACTAGGATAGTTATAGGAAGATCATCAGAGTTGGAAATCATACTAAGGTACATCAATTCTTTGATGATATGCTGAAAGCCTTAGACATGGATGATTTAGTGATGCTGTGGAGTCTGGTTAAAGAGATCTTTAAATCAACATAACCAACAGATGACAAAGAAAGAGAGATATAGGTTGAGTTAAAGAGATTGTTTAAACCAGATACTGATGATGAGTTATAGAAGCTTCAAAAGCATATAGCATGGATTTAACTTGAGGCTTTATGATTCTTGTGGGTGCATCATGTGTCTACAAATAATGGGTAATAAACATCTACATGCTGTAGACAAGGAGTATATTTTATCAAGGGGGGGGAAACTCTTGCTATTGATGTTGGTTGCAAGATCTTGGTGGAACAAGATATTGAGATGTCCAGAGAATTTCTTAGGATGATTTTCATGCAGGCTGAATGACTAAGAAGATGAAGTGGTTGGAGTATCCTCTTAGAGAACAAGGTTTAATTCAGAAATTGATGATCTGAGGTAAATAATAAGTTTAAGGGAGGATGGTTGGGAATTAAAAGGGTCTTCCATATTAGTAATGCCTGCTATGAGTTAGTACGGCTCAAGTTACAAGGCAAAGTATAACCAGTTACTACTGCTAGAGCAAGTTAGTACTGCCAGTACTAACTTAAGACTGCTGAAGAACTTAAGACTGCTGAATGAAGATTAAGACTGCTAAAGAGATAAAGATGTGTCAAGTGATTTGTATTGACTTATTCAGTGTATATCTTATTAAGTTAGAAGATTTGCAGTTATCTATTAGAATTATAGAAGATTTGTAGTTATCTTGTAAAGGACTCCTTGGTGTATAAAATGAGATCCTAGGTTATTGTTATATACACACATTCATACGTTTTTGATATATAGCTTTAAGGTTGTAAACCCTAGTACTACCCAGAGTACTCGTATTATTGATAATAAGAATATTAGATCTTTTCAATAATATCATTGTTCATACAGTTTACTGTTTTATTAATATTCTTCTAAGTATTAAAGAGTAGATTCCGCATACTCTTTAGTATTCTCAAAGTTTCTACCATTGTTGTTTTGGATTTAATCCAATAGTAACTTAACCTTTTCAAGACTAAGGAATCGATCTTTAAGTTGAGATAAAAGTGACGTTTGCTAAAACGTTTTTTCCTAAATACCGTTTCAATAGCACTTTTGTCTATACATTTCACTTTCAAAAGTCCAACAAAACTCTCATAACGACTAAATATTGCTTATTGGGCTTTAAGTCCCAATAAGGGTCAATTAAGATATTTATAAGTCCAAAATACGATCCAAGTCCAAAACCAAGGTCCATTTACATATATAAGCATATACTTATAAGCAAAAATGTGGGAATTTAAAAGTCTTCATACTTAGTACTGCCAATAGAGTGTTGGTAACTTCTCAAGTTACAACTGCCAGTACTAACCAGTTAGTACTGCTAGAGTAAGTTAGTACTGCCAGTACTAACTTAAGACTGATAAGAATTAAGACTGCTGAATGAAGATTAAGACTACTAAAGAGATAAAGACGTGTCAAGTGATTTGTATTGACTTATTCAGTGTATATCTTATTAAGTTAGAAGATTTGTAGTTATCTATTAGAATTATAGAAGATTTGTAGTTATATTGTAAAGGACTCCTTGGTGTATAAAAAGGAGTTCCTCGGGTTATGGTTATATACAAACATTCATACGGTTTTTTATATAGCTTCAGGTTGAAAACCTTAGTACTACAAGAAGTACGTATAATTGATATTAATTAATATTGAGTTATTTTTAGTAATATCATTGTTCATACAGTTTACTATTTTATTAATATTCTTTCTATGTATTATAAGGAGTATATTTCCGCATAATCTTTAAGTCTTCACAAAAAGTTTCTACATAGTTGTTTTGGAATTTTTCCAAAGTAAATTAACCTTTTAAAAACGGCTAAGGAAATCGGATCTTAAGTTGGGATGTAAACAAAAAATAATCTGGCCCACATAATCCCTCCCATTAAGTCGCGGCTTAAAAAAATTGGCTTATTGGGCCGTAGTTCCAATAGCTCAAAAAATACGTTTATTAAGCTTAAAATAAGCTAAAATATGCTATGTTATCGCATTTGAATAATTCCATTAGCCTCAAAAATAGTCCACAAACATACGCATAACTCAAAAATAATCCAAAGTCCTTTCCTAGTAATTTTGGGAAGTTGGTTTGTTGCATATAAGACCCAAACAAGCCAAGAAATAGCTCTAAAAATATGTTCGAATAAAGCTATACAAGTACTATAAAAATCAAGCATTCAGCATCATATATATTCATCCATCTTGACCACAACATCAAACTACAAAAACCCTCTTGTTCTTCTTTTATTCAATGAACTAAACACTCCCTTTTTTATTCATTCGCATATTCAAATTATCTAATATAACTAATCCTTATACAAGGTTAAGGAATTCGATCTATTGAAGTGGGATCAACAAGTGGTATCAGAGCTTGTTGCTTTGAGAAACTTTGCTAGAAGACATGGATCAGGATTCTGCAAAGTTCTCATGCTCAAACCGGGTGAGTTTGAGTTATGGAGGATGAGGATTGAACAATACATCCAGATGATAGACTATGCACTGTGGGAAGTCATAGAGAATGGTGCAACCTTACCAAAAACACAAGTTGTGAAAGGTGTTACAACATTGGTGCCTATTACATATGCTGAAGATAAGGCTCAGAGAAGATTAGAAGTGAAGGCTAGAAGTACTTTAATGATGGGTATTCCCAATGAACATCAGTTAAAGTTTAACTCTATTAAGGATGCTAAGCTGTTACTGGAAGCTGTAGAAAAGAGATTTGGTGAGAATGCAGCTACTAATAAGACTCAAAGAAATCTCTTAAAGAGCAATATGAAAACTTTGCTGCTCCAAGCTCAGAGATGCTTGATCAAACCTTTGATAGGCTTCAAAAGCTTGTAAGTCAATTGGAGGTTTTGGATGAAAAGCTTTCACAAGAAGATGCAAATCAAAAGTTATTAAGAAGCTTGTCACCTGAGTGGAACACACATGCTGTTGTGTGGAGGAATAAAGCTGAGTTAGAAACAATGAGCATGGATGATCTCTATAACAACCTCAAGGTGTATGAACCAGAAGTCAAAGGGATGTCTAGCTCAAGTTCAAGCACACAGAACATGGCTTTTGTGTCCTCCTCAAATAACAACACTAGCAACTCTAATGAAGCAGTTAATGCTGCTCATGGAGTTACTACTACTAGCACTCAAGTTAATATTGCTTACTCTACAAATATTGATAACTTGAGTGATGCTGTTATTTGTTCATTCTTTGCTAGTCAACCAAATAGTCCTCAACTTGCACATGAGGACTTGCAACAAATCCATCCTGATGACATAGAAGAGATGGATTTGAGATGGCAAATGGCCATGTTGACTATGAGGGCTAGAAGGTTTTTGAAGAATACAGGAAGGAAGCTTACTGTTAATGGCAATGAGACTATTGGTTTTGATAAGTCCAAAGTGGAGTGCTACAACTGCCACAAGAGGGGACATTTTGCTAGGGAGTGCAGAGCTCCAAGAAATCAAGACAACAAGAACAAGGAAAGCTCAAGAAGGAGTGTGCATGTGGAAACATCTACTTCCACAGCTTTGGTGTCATGTGATGGTCTTGGTGGATATGACTGGAGTGATCAGGCAGAGGAAGGGCCTAATTATGCACTCATGGCTTACTCATCTTCAAGTTCTGACTCAGAGGTATCCAATGATTCAAATTGTTCAAAATCTTGTATGGAAACTGTTAAATTACTTAAATCTCAAAATGATCAACTATTAAGAGATTTAGAGAAATCTAGTTTAATGGTTTTAGGTTATAAAACAGGTTTAGAATCAGTGGAAGAAAAACTTGAATTTTATAAAAAGAATGAGTCTGTTTATGTAGAAAACATTAATGGCTTAAAATGGGATATTCAAGTAGGAGAAATAACTATTAGAGAGCTTAGGAAGAAGCTTGAAAAAATTCAAAAAGAAAAAGATAGCATTCAATTTAATGTAGATAAATTTGAAAATGCATCTAAAAGTTTAAACAAGCTCATAGAGTGTCAGATTGTTGATAATTGCAAGAAAGGTTTAGGCTATGAAAAATATAATGCAGTTCCACCTCCCTACACAGGAAATTTCATGCCTCCAACACCTGATTTGTCTTTTACTGGTTTAGATGAGTTTGTTAATAAGCCTGTAGTTGAGAACAGAAAGTCTGATGAAGAAGTGTCTAAGGTAGTTAGGAAGTCTGATGATTCCCCAATTATTGAAGATTGGGTGTCAGATAGTGAGGAAGAAAATGTGTCTCAAACTAAAACTGAGAAGAAAACAGTTAAGCCTAGTATTGCTAAGATAGAGTTTGTCAAACCTAAGCAACAAGAGAAAACTGCTAGGAAAACTGTTAAACAAGTTGAGAAACATAGGCAAAACACTCACAGTCCAAGAGGCAATCAAAGAAATTGGAACAATATGATGTCTCAAAAACTAGGAAGCAATTTTGAGATGTTTAATAAGGCCTGTTATGTGTGTGGAAGCTTTGATCATTTGCAAGTTGATTGCAATTACCATCAAAAACAGTTTCAAAATCAAAGGATGGTAAAACCTGTTTGGAACAATGCTCAAAGGGTGAATCATCAAAACTTTGCTAAAAAGACTCACCCCTGTGCTAAAAAGAACATGGTTCCAAGAGCAGTACTAATGAAGTCTGGCTTAGTATCATTTAATATTGCTAGACAAAATACTTTAAAAATAGCAGTATCAGTTAATACTGCTAGACAAGTTAATACTGCTCACTCACTAAAACAGCACATTCAAACTGTTAAGAAAGAGCCCATTCAAAGAATAACAACATTTAAAAACAGTAATATTAATCAAAGGGTTTAAAAAAAAAAAATTACTTCTATTCTAGGGAAATAAAAATTTAAATACTACTGCTAATGGGCCCAAAAGCAAAGTAGTTAATGTTGTTAAGGGAAAATAACTTTAATGATGTAAGGGCCTCAACTGTATTGGATTTTGGAAACCAAAGACTAAAGTTGTAGACCATGTTTCTAAAAGACAACAGTGCACAAGCACACTCCTAAAGAAGTTTTAATTATAATTGATTCACAGAGGCAGATCCAAGTCAGTGATGGCTTGGGTCCCTAAAAGAAACTGATTTTCTTATCTTAAATGGCAGGGTAAATTCCTCAAATGATGTAACGAGATCAATGAGTGGATTGATAGTAGATTCTTAAGGCACATGACAGAGAACAGACCTATCTTACAAACTATCTACGAAGAATTTTTGAGGATATGTTGTGCTTTTGGAGGGATAACTCCCAAAAAGAGGGATAATTAACAGGATAGTGATAGTTACACAACCTTATTCATCAAAAGGCACAAAGGTGATATTTTGTTGGTCCAAGTTTATATAGATGATATCATCTTTGGTTCAACAAAGAAGGAGTTATGCAATGCATTTGAGAAGTTGATGCATGAGAAATTTTAGATGAGTTCTATGGGAGAACTTACATTCTTCCCTGTGGGATTACACTGCATGCAGAAGAAGGATGCCCTATTTATTAGTCCGGATAAGTATGTTTGTGTGAAATTTAAAGCAATTTAGGTTTACAGAAGCAGATACTACAAGCAAACAAATGGAAACTCAAAAGCCTTTGCTCAAGGATGAAGATGGTGAAGAGGTGGATGTTCATATGTATAGGTCAATGATTGGTTCATTGATGTATCTTACATCTTCAAGACCTGACATCATGTTTGAAGTGTGTGCCTGTGCTAGATACCAAGTCAATATAAAGGTTTCACATCTTTATGCTGTGAAAAGGATTTTTAGGTACTTAAAAGGTCAACCAACTTAAGCCTATGGTATCCACAAGAAGTATCCTTTTGATTGGTAAGCATACACATAGTGATTATGCCTAAGGAGCAGTAGCTTGGATAGGAAGTCTACAACTGGTTGTTGTCAATTCCTTAGATGTAGATTAATATCATGACAGTGCAAGAAACAAACAGTGGTTGCAAATTCCACAACAGAAGCTGAGTATGTGGCTGCATCAAGTTGCTGTGGACAAGTGCTTTGGATTTAGAATCAACTACTTGATTATGGTAAAAGCAAAGAAAAGTGTTAGATTGATGATGGAAAACCTGTTTGGAATGGAATTGGAGTTAATACTGATGACTCAAAGTTAATGCTGCTAGGCATAACTTACTACTGCTGGGTGAAAGTTAATGCTGCTAGGCATAACTTACTACTGCTGGGTGAAAGTTAATGCTGCCAGGCATAACTTACTACTGCTGGGTTACTACTGCTAGGTAAAAGTTAATGTTGTTGAGGGTATTTTCATAAATACTTTGATTAAGGGTTTCAATAAATCATTTAATCAATTTCAGTCTTTCAAATACTCTCTAACTATAAACCCTAACTCAATTTTATCATCCATTATCAAAACCCAACACAAATGGCGAATCTAAAGTTTGCAGATACTCACAATATGGTCGCATTTTTGTCTAAACCCAAAGAAAGTGATGGGTTTGAACAAATAGTGGTGATGACATCAAATAACGTCTATTTTATAGCATCATTTATCCCATGTTATTAACCCATTTTGTATAGTTATTGCAAAGAATTGTTACTTAATCGTTTATATTTGAGAATTGCAGTAATTATGGAGTAATTGGTGAAAGATAGCAAAAGGCGCGCATTCTAGAGCTTAAATAAAGATATTTTGAAGATTACTATTCTGAAGACCAATACGTCGTATCCATCAAGGAAGATACGGCGTATCCGTGCCTGCACTCACCAAAGACCACAGAGGAATAAGCTCAATACGCCGTATCCAGAGAGACTCAATACGCCGTATTCAAAATATGGAATCAATATAATATTCTGGAAGATATCAAGCGTGGTCCCTACTCGCAGAAACTCCAATTACGCCGTAAATGTATCCAACACTTGGATATGCCGTATCCAACCGACTTCTAGACCTTATAAATAGAAAACTCAAAAATGAGTTTTCAGTGTGCTAAATCATATTCTCGATACCTAAACCATAAAAGTCAATTTTTAGAGGAGAAAAAGAGCAGAAGAGGTCAAGCAACGTTATCAATTCCATAGAAGACATCGTGTAATTCCATATACTTTAGTAATCGTTCAGTTTTTGGTATCATTCGTTAACTCGGTTAGTTTACCTTGGCTAAATAATTGCTCTTGTATTTATTATGACGTTTGAAGGCTAATACCTTTGGGTATTAGCCATTATTATGAAGATCTAAATGTTTGGTATTTGTTTATCTCGATTTCTTGATTTATCGTTGTATGCTTGTTTATGTTTATCAATTTATACTTGTTTACGCGCTTTTGTATGCGACCTATCATTCAACTGGATCTAGTGAAACGGACCAAGTAAATCTAGAGTCCGGGATAGCTCTCCATATAGTAATTTATACATCTAGAATTATATTTCATAAATATTGTCCTTCTAAGTCTGTGTCTAGGATACGCTTCGGGCTTAACTAGTTAATTGGATATTGCCAATGGTTTATTGATCGTGTTGACTAGGCATGGTAACCTAGATCATTCAAGACAAGTATCGTTCAGATTCTATTTGGATAGATTGGACAAGTGCACTAGTGTAATAAATTGCCATTAAGCGGTAAGTGGGCAAAGTCTCTATGAGCTAGGGTTTAACAAGATCACCATTGCTTTAATCCCTAAGATAGATTATAATCAGCAAATAAGGAAAGCTTTATTTTGGATGCTTTAATGTGACAAATTATTGTGTCTAGGTCTTAGGATGATGTAACGCCTAAGTCTTAAGAATGATATGCCACCTCGAGAGAAGAAATCATTGCACTTAAGAAAACAAACCAACTTTCTAATTGGATTTAATAATTGTTAAAATACAGGTTTTCCTTATATAAGGTTCGACTGCTCTTTTATCTTTTGTTAATTAGCTTACGCGGGTTAAAGTACCTTGAATTGATTATAGTCACCAACCAAACTGTGCCGGTCTCTCAGGCTGAAAACCTCCTTTTTCGTTAGAATTAGGATTTAGACTGACATAGGTTTAACATAGGTTTAGAATAGAGTAGAATTAACATAGATTAGATAACCAAGATATTAATTAAATTGATAGATTTAACCTCGCTTCAAGTGTTCGACAACCTACTTACCATGAAACTACTACCGATAGGGTACACTGGTCGTTAAAGTGTTATTTTTGGTTTAGTTGACAAAATATAAATTTAAAACTTGAATCAATAAAATATACACCACATAATGACACATTAAGTTTTTGGCTCCGTTGTCGGGGAGTGAAAATTAATCATGATTTTTATTTGATATTTGGTTTTTAACATTAAATTAGATCAAACCCATAGGATTAGTGTAATTTAGATTAGTGTATATCCTTGTATATTCTGTAATATTTGTATATTTATCTTTAATTGTTTGCTTGTATATTTGTGTGTTTATTTGTTTGCGTATTTAATTGTTATTCTTAAATACACTGTTCTGATCGACAGTTGAATACAACGTATCCACTTCCATCGGATACGGCGTATCTAGCTTTTTGTCTAATACAACGTATTCATCCCAACAGACTAATACGGCATATCCACTTTCATTGGATATGGTGTATCGATCATCTGGAACAGAAGCAAATCCTAAGTTTTCTGTGATTGATTTTCGTGCCAAATTTTTTTTACCTTTCTCGACCAAATCCGTATTGATTGTTATCCCTTGTTTCGGGTAGTGGCATGACAAGGATTTCTATGAACGAACCTATTTACACCAGTACAAAGAACCTGAACGAGAATTTTTCGATCATCAAAAGAGACATCTTTACGACTCTAAGCCTTGACGAATTGTAGATCGCCCTGATTTCCAATTTACTTTCGTGACTAAGATTAACTCGGAGGAAGGAAAAGATGAAGCAATGGCGGAAACAATGGAGCAATACATGAGCAAGACCCGAGCTGACTATGGATAGGGAGTTGCTAGGCCTAAAATTGATAACAAAGATCAATTTGAACTGAAAGGCCAATTTATTAAGGAGCTTCAAGAAAACACATTTAGCGGTTCGAATAATGAGGATGCAAATGAACACATTGAGAAAGTTCTTGAAATCGTTGACTTATTCCATGTTCTTAACATCACTGTGGATCAACTAATGCTCCAGTCTTTCCGTAATCCTTAACTGGAGGCAGGCAAGTCGGTGGCTAAGAAAATGAACCAACCTGGTTCAATCAAAAACTTGGAAGTCTAAGACAAAGTTTGTTGAAACAAATATTGCCCACCTGGTCAAACTGCAAAGAAAATGGAGGAAATCAACAACTTTCAGCAAGAGCCAATGAACCCTTTTTCAAGCATGGGAGCGCTTTAAAGAACTCGGTGATGAGTTACCTCAACACAATTGATCTGAGATGCATGAGGTAAATTTTGTTCTAAATGGGTTTGGATATCGACACAACAAATTCTTGACACCAAGAGTTGCCAGTTCCAACCATGACTTGCTGCTGATGCTAAAAGGCCATCCAAGAAATGGCGGAATACCCAAAAATGGCATAATGGAACATCTAGATGAAGAAGTACTGAGACTTCTGATGGACTGGCTGCTATACAAGGACAACTGAACAATCTTAGGAAGGGACTTCAAAGAAGCTAGAATGGACAAAGGTTATGCAAACAGTAAGAGAATGTGAAACAATGTAAAGGACCCAGTTACACCAATGATTGGCCCCCTAAAAGAAGAAGGGAACAAACCCTAAAGAAGCATACTACACGCAAATTTGGTGGACCTTTTCCAAGAGGGATAAAGAGCAACAGCTCCAGGTACTAACAAAGAACAACTCAAATCCTTCGTACCAAAAAGAAAGCAATATATGGAAGTTACCCTTGAGCAAATTCATGATGTTCAGCAAAGAGACACAAAGAAAATTCTAATTTGATAAAGAAATGCCAAGCTATGACATGTTGCCATAATGACCAAGATCATCGAATCAAAAACTTAGAAATACAAATCGGGCAAATGAGCAAGGTACTACAGGAAAGAGTGATTTTGGATGACGACCCACTCAACTGAAACTAACCCGAAGATCAATCAAGTCGGTTTCTTCCAATACTGAAGGCTAATTCAGATCGATACGTCGTATTGGATCACACCAATACGCCGTATCCACTGGACAAAACAGTACACTGATGTACGAGACAAGACAAACGGCAATCCTGTTTCCAAGTCGTTTGAATGATTGCTACTGTGAAGAAAAGAAGGGATCATATGGACTGCAATTTTCAGAATCTTACTCATATGGAGCTTCACATATCGATAAATCAATACCCCGAAAGGAGAAAGACCCAGGAAGTTTCACTTTACCTTGCTATATTAATAATGTTTGCTTTGATAATGCCCTTGCTGACTTAGGAGCTAGCGTAAGTGTCATGTCTCTCTCGACCTACCTTAACTTAGGTTTAGACGAATTAGCTTACACTAAGTTGATAGTCGAATTAACAGATAGGACCGTGAAATATCCAAAAGGAATTGCTAAAAATGTGCTAGTAGAGATTGGTAAATTTGTTTTCCCAGTAGATGTTATAATTCTTGATATGCTCGAAAATATCAAAGTGCCATTGATCCTCAAAAGACCATTTTTGTCTACCGCCCATGCTAAGATTGATGTTTTCAAAAGGAAGATTACTTTGAGGGTTGGGGGAGAGAAAATAATTTTCAAAAGTGTTAAACCTGATAGTAGTTTAATTAAGAGGGTCTACAAGCTAAGCTTAAGAGAAAGAATGGAACTTGATTTAGAAGCTAGGCTAATGGGAGAGACTTTGGTGTTAAATAGATCATTAGACCCTTTATTTGGAGATTACATAGAACAAAATGATCTTAATGTACCAGTAGAGCTTAGGAGAGATCAAGTTGATGATTTAATGCCCACCATTGAGGAATGTGAGGTAGTTGAGGAATTTAGAGCTAGGAATGATGCTAGAATGGTTAGCAAAATTTTTGGATATCCTAGTGATTGTGACCACGATAAGAAGATCCGTATTGATTGTGCTCAAAACTTGAAGTTTTCTTGCATGATAGGTTTTGAATTTTAGACGCTAATTTTTTCCCTATCTTGTACGTAAATGTGATGTCCAAAAAGTTTTATAATTCTATAATGAAGGACAAATTGGAATACAAGGGAAATAATGTATTTGAAGCCTTAATGAATATACATATCTTTGTTGGAACTTTTTCTATCTTAATAGATTTTGCAGTTTTAGAATATATGGAAGCTTATCGTGATGAAGAAATGGGCGATGTTATTTTTGGCTAACCGTTTTTGAGAGAAGTTGGGTTTAATGCAAGACGGTTTAAAGGAATGATTACCATTTACAATGGTAATGAAGAAGTTACTTACCAAATAGTATGGTCACATCCGAGGTTTAAACGCCACACTAATAAACAATGCAACAAGATCTCGCCATTATTATATGTGAGTGAAGAAGATAAGATGAATAGGATCTCGCACTCGTACCAAAATCTCAAGATTTTCACAAGGGGGTCTTGAACTTAGGGCCCGAGTATGTTCGAGATGCGAAGATGGAAGAGTGGCTCACATGCAGGGCACATAAGCGTGCATGAGATGGTGTGAAGAAAGAAAGAATGAAAAAGTCTAACTTAAAGACTTGCAGAAAGAAAAGTGCTTCCTCGGAGACAACCCGGATTGATATTTATTTTTATCGAGTCTGTCTTCCCAAACACCAATACAACGTATCCGTTATAAGGCGTATTAAATGTCTAGACGTTATCTGTCCTTTATTTTTATGCACTTTAAAACATTATTATCAAGTCTGTCAATACGGCGTATTCATGCACAAGATACGGCATATTCAACAGACTGACCCGTATTTAGATACTTTTTACAGGTTTCTCAATACGGCGTATTCCACTTTATGGATACGGCGTATTAGTCTCCTGTATAATTTGTTTAGCTTATTTAATTAACCGTAGATACCCGATATAGGATTTTGCATGTTTTTCCTATATTTTGCACATGACCTCGCTGCAAAGAAATCAACAATGTTGGTGAAGTATCTACAATATAGAAATATAGAAGTGTTGGAGTCTTGAAATCTCAAGATGGTTGTTCAACACACATCCTTGCTCACAAACTCAACTTGGACAATCTACCGAGCAAAATATCAGGGGAGTTTCTCATTCTAATTCTTTTTAATTCTAGTTTTTAATGTTTTATCTATATAACAAGGACGTTGTATAATTCAAGTAGGGGGTGGGAATTAGACTGTATACTTGTCCTATTTTTCACACTAAAAAGCTTAAATTATGGTCAAATTTAAAAAAAATTCAAGCATACTTTTGTGAAATTACTTGTTACATAACCTTTACACAATAACCCTTATTAGATTTTGTAAGAATTTAACCTTATCCGTTTCTAAATGTTTACCCAAATTCCACAAAAATATGAGTGTACCGGTGATGTTGTAGACTTTAGAACTTGGCTTGGTATATCTATTCGAGACCACAATAATGGGTACTATGGATTTAGATGGAGTAACTTGTTTAAATTGGTAAATTTCTAGGATTACACCCCAAAAGCCTTTATATGTTGTTTTATTAACTAACTACACTAGTTAGTTAACCCCCGTATAAACCCTTTGTTTACTCGCATCTTAAGAGTAAGATACCCCTAAAAAACCTGTAGAGCCAATCCTTTAGGAATAACACCAACTATGTTCGTTTCGTTACACCTTTACACCTTAGCCTACCCTGTTAGATTAAGTCAATTTATCAGTTGCTAGTTGCTTAAAGTGTAAAGTATGTATTTCCCGAGTCTGTGTCAATTTTCTATCTTTGGTGCGGTTGTGAAGAAATTTGCACATTGCAAATGGGAATGTATAAAGTAGTTAAAACTTATGTATTTTTATTACCAACACAAATATTGGTACGTCCGAAGAATGAAGAATTATCGAAGGAATTATCCGGAGTTATTATGTTCGTGAAGATGGTGAAATTAAACCGAGTTTCGTAGTTAGTATATAAAAACGAAAAGTTTGAAAAATGGCAACAAAAAAAGAGAGGAGGAATGTTTGAAGATAATCGTTTCGCAAAAGCTTAGACCGAAGGAATTATATGAAGGATCGATTATTCGTTGATACATCTATAAGCCAACGATATAAAGTTTTGTATAAAGTGGTAGATATCGCCACTTGCCTTGTAAAAGTATCTAAAGTATGAGATGATTGGGAAGTTGACCGTTGCGGGAACGCCAACTCAGGTTGTTGTTTTTGATCTATGATCAAGACGTGTGTAAATAGTTGTCTCTTTTTCATGGTAACGGTCAGGAAAAAGTGTCTAGCAACTTGTATCTTGGACCTAGTCTATTTATTTTGTAATTTTATTTAACAAAAATTTATTTCCCTTTCCTAATCATTAACCATGGGTTTTACGCGAATGAAGATGTGCTCGAACATGCATGTCTATTATGTCGTTACGGTCGTGTATGCATGATTCAGCTGTCTTGTTGGTTTATTACTAATGGTGAAAGTTAGAAGATTCCTACCCTATATCATTCTACATCCTAACCCTTGGTTAAACTCGAAGGAGGATGTGATCGAACACACATGTCTATTTTATCGTTACGGCTATGTATGTGTGCTTCAGCTGCCTTATTGGTATGGTACTTTTGGTGAAAGATTGTAGAATGATCAACCCTAATCCTTATAATAAAAACCTATTTTACCTTTATAAACTTGTTACTCCTTAGCACTAGCGGCGAAGTGGTATCTTGCCAAAGCCTATGCATGAATAACTCGACAACGACTGAGAAATTGAGAGAATCGTTACATGTTACCACATAGATTAGTTGAGTGATTTGAGTGTTTTCATCTCTATTTCGTAGGTGTATTTTGGTTGTGGTATTTGTAATGATCAAATAAATGCTTAAACGAAAATCTTAGGGATACATTTTCATAAACTTCTAAAGGCTACTTGAGGACAAGTAGGATTCAAGTGGAGGGATATTTGATGACATCAAATAACCTCACTTTTATAGCATCATTTATCCCATGAAAATAACTCATTTTATATAATTATTGCAAAGAATTGCTACTTAATCGTTATTTGATAATTGTAGTAATTATGGAGTACTTGGTGAAAGTTAACTAAAAGGCACGCATTCTGGAGCTTAAACGAAGATATTTGAAGATTCTGTTCTGACAACCAATACGCCGTATCCATCAAGGAAGATACGGCGTATCTGTGCCTGCACTTCACTAAAGACCACGAAGGAAACAAGATCAATACGCCGTATCCAGGGAAGACCAATACGCGGTATTCAAGCTATGGAAATAAAATATTCTGGAAGATATCAAACGTGGTCCCTACTCTAAGAAACCCCCAATACGCCGTATCAAACTTTTTCCAGACCTTATAAATAGAAAACTCAAAAACAAGTTTTAAGTGTGCTAAATCATATTTTTGACACCTAAACCATAAAAGTCAATTTTTAGAAGAGAAGAAGAGCAGAAGAGGTCTTGCAACGTAATCAATTCCATAGGAAACAAATTGTAATCTCCTATACTCTTGTAATCGTTTAGTTTTTGGTATCATTCGTTAACTCGGTAAGTTTACCTTGGCTAAATTATTACTCTTGTATTGATTATGATGTTTGAAGGCTAATACCTTCGGGTATTAGCCATTATTATTAAGATCTGAATGTTTGGCTTGTTTATCTCGATTGCTTAATTTATCGTTGATTGCTTGTTTATGTTTATCAGTTTATACTTGTTTACGTGCTTTTGTATGTGACCTATCATTCAACTGGATTTAGTGATATGGACCAAGTAATCTAGATGCCGGGATAGCTCTCCATATAGTGATTTATACATCACCAATAAGATCACAAATAACGACCTATCTTTGCCCTTAAAGTGTGAGCTTAGTTAGACCAACAGGTGACCTTGGTATCACGAGTACGTTCTCGATTAATTGGTAAAGACTTGGTTAGTGGACTACTAGTGTATGAATTGTCTTTAAGCAGTAAGTGGGTAATGTCTCTATGAGTTAGAGTTTAACAAGATCATCATTGCTTTAATCCCTAAGATAGATTATAATCAGAAAATAAGGATGCTTTATGCGAATACGTTTAATTGTAACAGAATTCTTCGTATCTAGGTCTTAGGAAGAAGTGCCGCCTAAGTCTTAAGAATGATATGCCGCCTCGAGATAAGTAATCATTGCACTAAATAAACAAACCAACGTTCTGATTAGATTAATAATGGTTAATACATTATTCTTATATCTGGCTAGACCGCTCTTTTATCTTCTGTTAATTTGCTTGCGTGTGTTTTAGTATCTTAAGTTGATTTTAGTCACGACAAAACCTGTGCCAGTCTCTCAAGCTGAAAACCCCCCCTTATCCGTTAGATTTAGAATTAACATACGTTTAGCATAGGTTTAACATAGAATATAATTAACTTAGTTTAGATAACCAAAATATTAATAAATTGAAAAGATTGTTTCTCGCTCTTAGTGATCGACACCCTACTTACCACGAACTACCATCGATCGGGTACACTGTCCGTTAAAGTGTTGTTTTTGGTTAAGTCGGAAAAATAGAAATTTAAAACTTAAAATCATAAAATTAACATCACACAACGACACATCATGTATCCATCAAGGAAGATACCACGTACTTGTGCCTGCACTTCACAAGAAACCATGAAGATACAAAATCCAATACGCTGTATCCATGAGACATCCATATTCAATATAAAGTAATAAAATATTCTGGAAGATATCGAACGTGGTCCCTACTCTAAGAAACCTCCGATACGCCATATCCAACTCTCTCGATATGCCGTATCAAACAAATTCCAGACAGTATAAATAGAAAATCTAAAAACGTGTTTTCAATGTGCTTGGTCATATTATAGATACCTTAACCACAAAAGTTGATTTTCAGAAGACAAAAAGAGGAGAAGAGGTGAAGCAAAGCTATTAATTCCATAGGAAACACCTTGTAATCTCTTATACTCTTGTAATCGTTTGCTTTTTGGTATCATCCGTTAACTCATTTAGTTTACCTTGGTTGAGTTATTACTCTTCTATTGATCACAATGATTTAGGGCTAATACCCTTGGGTATTAGCCATGATTATGAATATTTAAATGTTTGGTTTTTTTTATATTGAATGCTTATTTTATCGTTAATTGCTTGTTTATGTTTATTAATTTTTACTTGTTTACGTGCTTTTTTATGCGACCTATCATTCAGCTGGATCTAGTGATACCGACCAAGTTAGCTAGATGTCGGGATCGCTCTCCATATAGTGATTTATATATCTAGATCAATAGGATCACAAATAATGCCCTATCTTAACCTTTATATTATTGAGCTTGGTTGGACCAGCAGGTGAACCTGGGATCAACGAGTATGTACTTATTCAATTGGTAAAGACTTGGACAGTGGACTACTAGTTTCTAAGGCTTTAATTAGTGATCGGGGGACACATTTTTTTAACTTCCAATTAGAAAAAGCCTTGCGAAAATATGGAGTGACTCATAAATTTGCAACTGCATATCACCCTCAAACCTATGGACAAACTAAAGTGACCAATAGAGCTATTAAACGTATTTTGGAAAAGTCAGTTTGATATAACCTCAAGAATTGGTCCAAAAAGCTTGACGATGCGTTGTGGGCATTTAGAACCGCTTACAAAACACCTACAGGCTGTACACCCTTTAGGTTGGTTTATGGGAATGCTTGTCACCTACTTGTGGAGATCAAACATAAGGCATATTGGGCACTAAACAATGTAATATGGATCTCACAGTTGCGGCTAAAAACCGTTTCATGGAACTTAATGAATTAATGGAATTAAGAGATGGAGCATACGAGAGCACCCGAATCTACCAGGAAAGAACCAAGAAATGGCATGATTCTAGGCTTCGAGGGGATAAAGACTTTAAAGTTGGAGACAAGGTGTTGTTATTTAATTCTCGATTTAAGATGCATCCGGGAAAGCTCAAATCAAAGTGGTACGGTCCAAATGTGGTGAAAATTGTGTATCCGTACGGGACCATACAAATCACCGATAAAAACAAAATTACCTTTAAGGTCAATGGACAAAGGTTGAAGAAGTACTACGATGGACATATTGATACAGAAGATAATGAGGACGTCGAATTCAAAGAAGATACGACGTAAAAGCTGAAGAGAAAGTCTAACTTAAAGACTTAGCTAAAAAGAAAAGTGCTTCCCGGGAGACAACCTGAACAGTTATTTATTTTATCGAGTATGTCTTCCCAGACATCAATACGGCTTATCCGCTCCATACCATACGGCATATTGAATGTCTTGACGTTATTAGTCCTTTATTTTTCTGCATTTAAAACTTTATTGTCACTTCTGTCTATACGGCTTATTCATTATATGATACGACGTATTCAGCAGAATGACCCGTATAGATGCTTTTTACAGCGTATTGACTGCCTGTACAGTTTTGTTTTTATTTTATTAGCCGTAGGTTACCCGAGATAGGATTTTACATGGTTTTCCTATATTTTGCACATGACCTCGATGGAAAGAAATCGACAAAAGTTGGTGAAGTATCAATAAATATGGAATTCTTGCTCATGAAATCAACAATGGAGAATCTACCGAGCAAAACATTAGGGGCGTTTCTCGTTCTAATTCTTTTATTTCTCGTTTTTAATGTTTTATCTATACAACGAGGACGTTGTATAATTTAAGTGTGGGAATGGGAATTAGAACGTTACTTGTCCTATTTTTAACATTAAAATGCTTAAATTATGCTCAAATTTAATTTTTTTTTCAAAGCATAATTTTGTGGAATTATTTCTTACATAACCAGCCACACATAAACCCTTATAATAGTGAGGATTCAGCCTTATATCCGTTTCAAATGTTTGACACCCAAATTTCTACAAAAATAGTATGTGCCGGTGGATGTTGCAACTTTATAATCTTTGCTTGGTATATCTATTCGAGACCACAATAATGAGTACTATGGATTTAGATGGAATAACTTGTTTAAATTGGTAAATTTCTAGGATTACACCGAAAAAGCCTATATATGTTGTTTTATTAACTAACTACACTGGTTAGCCAATCCTTTAGGATAAACACCAACTATTTGTTTCGTTACACCTTTACACCTTAGCCTACCCTATTAGATTAAATCATTTATCAGTTGCTAGTTTCTTAAAGTGTAAAGGTTAATATATTTTTCTGTTCTTGGTCATTTTCTAATCTCTGGTGACGTTGGGAAAATTGCACATTGCATGGAAAAATGTAAAAAGTAGTCAAAACTCATGTATTTTTACTACGATCACAATTATTGGTACATGATGACATCAAATAACGTCACTTTATTACATCATTTATCCCATCTATTTTGCCCACTTTTATATAAATCAATGCTTTTTGTACATAATTACTTTAAAGTTGATATTGCATAAATCAAGAGTAATTTTGTGAAGACATGCTAAAAGGCGCACAATTCGGAGCTAAAACGAAGACATACAATAATACAAAAAATTATATATATAAATTATGAATATACCTTATATTTAGCCTAAAAACGATTTACTACCAAATATAACATGTAACAAATAAAATTACGTTGCAAATATATATAAAAAACTTATTTTATTTATAAAAAAACATGAAAAAACCAAAACCCGGCCGGGTCAAACCGGGTCTCGAGAACCGGGTTGACCCGGGTCACCTTAAACCCGGCGGCTCAAACCGGGTTTCGAAAATATAAAACCCGATTTAATTTAACCCGTTTTTTCAACCGGACCCGGTTCAACCGGTTGACCCGGCCGGGTCGAACCGGGTTTCAAAACATTGGTTTTCAATTCCATCTTTTATTTCGTTTTTGTTCTATCATTTAATAGTTTTATATTACTCGTATCATTTACATCCAAACCATGGCCAAATGATGTAATTGATGTACATTTATTACTATGAGAAACAACTATTTACAAGCCTTTTATAACTTACACCGAGTAAGGTATCAACAAATACATAGATAGCAGAAATTAATTATTGTATATGGTTTTGAGGGTATATTGGTAATTTTGTTAGCTTTCATATCTTTTCCTTCCTCCTTAAAAATAGAAACTTAAGAACACAAATTGCAGTAACCACTTTCTTCACAATGTCATTCCTTACTTTGCCCTTCCCATCTCATCCCCTTCCATTCTTTAAATTTTAGACTCGAGAACAGAGCGTTAGAGAGAGAAAGGAAAGAAAAATGTATTATGTGATAACCAAATGAACAACCAACCCTCTCTAAGGTGTAGAGAGGGGTATTTATACTTACTTGGGCGCCGATCAACATAAGGGTATCTTATGTTTACCCGGTTAGCTTGGTAAGTTTTCAAATATTGTTGCTACGAGCTATACTATTACATATTGGTAGTGACCGAGTTTTTTTTATTTCTAACAATCTCCCTGGAGATCACTCCAATTTACAAAAATATAAGCTCTACATTCTACGAATGTCTTCAATCTTTGCTCGTAGTTTTATTTTCATAATCTTTATCTTGTGAATCTTGATGTAGCAATCTTTAGACTTTTAGGCTTTAGCTTGTATCTTTTTCTAGACTTGTATGTGATCTTTGAGCTTCTTGAGATCATCAACCAAGCATAATCTCTTTTTACCATCTTGTAATCTTTGCTTTTTTATGATCTTGTGACTTTTGGACCGACATGCTCATACTGTTCTTGATGTTGAAAGCTTATGTAACCATCTTTCTTGAAATTCTTTAACTTTAACACTTCGTCACTTTATAGAGGACATGTGGTATCATAGTAGCAGAAATTTCTTGAAATTCTTTAACTTTAATACTTCGTCACTTTTAGAAAGACGTACGGTATCAGAGTAGCGGAAGTCTTAAAACATGTACTTGAGCTTTCATGATGTCTTTACTTATCTCAGTCGAGTATGAGCATGTGGTTTTGACTTCGACTTGTCATCGGGTAACTGCTGCCGCCGTCAGGAACTCTGCATGAATGGGTTAGTGATAAATAACATATATGGACGAAAGTAACTTTGTCACTTCGTCGAATACGATTGTAATAATCATGGTCCCCGTTAATAAATATAAATACTGCTTGTGATCAGGTAGAATTTTGAAGAATCTCCTTGACATGGTTTCACAGCTGTACTAGCCGTTCTCATTACCGGAGCGTCTCAAAGCAGACAACACAGTAAGAGTGAACCGGTAAGTTACTATCTTCCCGATTAAGTCGTTAATTCGTGTTCAGCTTTCCTATGTCCAGATACCCTTGTGAGGCTTTCCATGGACATAAGATTGAAAATTAATTTAGGAAAATCAGACGGTGTGTTAAGATGCAAACGGTTTTTTATAACAAACCAACAATTTTATCTTTTTCAAAATTCATCCGTCAATTCATAAGCTGGAACGAATCGATATCAAGTATCACAAGTTCGATCCGTGTAGGATCTCACAAGTCACCCACCGCAGTGCTTGTTTGATGTTGGCTCTGGAAGGATTTCCATCGTCATTGTGAGTACTTTTTAGGCATCACTCTGATGTTCTGGCAAAATCACAAGGATAATGCGTAGGACTCTTGATATATTTCTTATTTTCACATTGTGTGAATTAGCAAGCATATTTTGGATAAGTGTCCTAATGAGATTTATGGATGATCTCTTTTATGGCTATAGACTCGATAGTGCACAGTTGTTTTTAGTAATCAGAGGCTGGAGGAGACTGCCACCTTTTTAATACAAACTGGATCGAAGTGAGAAAGTCGATAGAAATGTGTTTAATCTCCGTGAGAAATGAAACAAGAGTATTTTGAGAGACCTTGAGTGGATGGGAAGGATTGTGCATTGGGTCATTAGGTCCATGATGACTGTCTTCAATACCAGACAACAACTTAGTGTTTCTGACAGTTTATGTATTGACCCAGTCTCTGCCTAAGTGTAAGGAGGGCTTCTTTCTTTTCACCCTTTATCTTAACTTTTCTTTTTAATTCTTCAACCCCTTTAATGCTTACCAAGACTTCATCACTTACACCTTGTTGGGATTGGTCTAGTGTCAGCTCTGTCTTAGTCCACATTATTCCCTTTTCTCACTTTCCTCACTTTCCTCCTTTTTTCATCATACCTAAGGAATTCTATTCTAACTAAAGGAATGTCCCTGGGTAGATCCCTCTGGTTCTGACTGGATCATGGGAACAAATACCTAATCTTAACCACCTTACAACTCCAATTAATTACAGACATGGTAGGTCTTTTGGTATTGTTCTCAGCCTTAAAACCATTTGTAATGCTCTCCCTCAACATGTGCATCGATATTTAAAAATGTTTAGCAAATGAAAGGTGAAGCTTGCACTTGAGTTCTTAAAATCACATCTTTAGCCATATAGTTTAATCACATTTTCTTCCCTTATCAAAAATGTCAAATCTCTTGATATTTTAGATATCAATTAATTCAAATTAAGATATCAATTGATTCAAATATTAATGGTTTTATGGAAAAAATGTTCAATTATTAACAAGCCGTAATAGGAACATTTTTATACTCCCCTTAATTTCTGAGGGTAGTATATATATATATATATGTTGAGTACGTTAATTTGAAATTTTTTGAATTTATTGAAAAATTTCTATAAAATTTATACTCAAACACTATTTATATTGCCTACTTTTATAAGTCTATATTACATATTCACAATATTTACAAGATAAGATTTAAAATTTCTAAGGGACCTGACGATCATGTGGTGCGCGTCATTAGTTTGTAGTCCATCTCGAGTTCCCGAGCACCAACCAATCTTTCAAGATTCCGAATGATCCTTCTTTCACACATCTGCTTGTCAATCATCTCGACCATAAGTTCCGACCTTTTTCTGTCAATAGCCATCCACTTTCTCCTTGGCATCTCCGTATTTTATACCAAACAAAAATCGCGTATTCTATGATGAAGCTCATTCCAAACTTTCTTGAGTGTCCCGTCCGAGAACTTGTATAGCTTATCAGCCAGCATCACTCTTTTTTGTTTGGTCAGATCTTCATAGATTACCCTTGGCGGTTTGTGAGATGGTGTGTAGAGTTCTTTGAATTCTATTTTCGGAAAGGTCTGTTGAGGTGAAGTGATGTTGAGTTTCTTCTGGTAACTCTCTACACCAAGCTGTAAATCCTCAACACGTTTCTTGATGACGAGACTTCTTGTGAACATACGAAGAGCCACAATAAAGTCAACAATATCGCTGTCGGTGAGGTAGAATAGCTTGTGTTGAACAGCAAGAAGCAACATGTCTTCAATTTCATTCAGTTGTAGATCTATGAAGTCACCTTCTTTAAACTTGTAGAACTGACGATTAGCTCTTTTCACCACCATCTCTTCCAGATGACCATATCCGTGCAATTTCTTAACACTAACACTCTTCACCCTTATAATTTTCTTTGTAAAATACACATTATGCTTGGAGAGCTTGTTCAGTTAAGATCTGTGTCATAGCTTACGCCTTTCACCCTAATGTTTAATCCCTTACAATGCATCTTTGTTGTATTGGTAGGACTCCAAAGTGTAGGAACCATGTCTTCAATCCCTTCAATCATATACCGAGCTGCTTTGGTCTTCGTGATCGACGTAGTATACGTCCTTTCCAGATCATAAGATTTCAGATACTCCAGGTCATTGTTGAAGAAGTAATCAGCAGCAATGGTTAGATGACTTGGGTGACCTTGCAGAGGAAGAGGTTTGGACAAATCAAAGGGGTATGATCTCCTTCAGGATTATTCCAATCAAGCATGTCTGTTGATGCATTGAAACATTGTTGGAAGTGGTACTCTAATTCTATGCTGCTAGAACACGTGCCTTTTAACATATTATAGGCAGGTCCTAACAAGATATCTCGAGTAAGATTATCAATTTTGAGTCGATTTAATACATACTTGGAAAAGTCAATCGGAGTGGCCATAAGGTTGTCAAATGTGAGAGGATCCTTTATAGAAGAGACCATTTCATTGAACCAACGCTGTTTGGGTTGATCAAGTACAACCTGATGCTTGTTCTATTCCAGATCAGGAGTAGGAGGCCTTGGAGATTGCTTGAACCAATTTGGATTCGGAGTCTTAGTAGTCTTGGGTTTCAAAGCATTTTGTGGTTGATCATCATCATGAACCACATCATCACTCGCATCATCCATAACCACCTCAGCAATAGGTTCTTTAATTGGTTCCTTTGCCAAAGCAGACTTACCAGTTTTAGAGCCTTTAGATGGAGCTTTACCTTTAGGGGTTTCCTTGGTGGTGGATAGCTTCTTTGAAGACTCTGAATCTTTAGTTGATCTACTCGAATGAGGATGTGTACGAGCGTGGATGTCTATTCCGTCGATACGGCCATGTATTCATGTCTCAGCTGCCTTGTTTGACGACGACCTCTGGTGAAAGTCAGAAGCTCCATACCATATATCATTCTTCTAAAAGAATTATTAAATCCTAACCTACTAATAAATACCCAATTTAGCTTTTGACTTGTTCTTCCTTAGATTTAGTTGTGGAGATGTGTATCCTTGACAAGCTTATGATACGAAACTAATCACGACCGAGCAATTGAGCATACTACTTAAATGTTGCACCCTAGATTAGTTAAGTGATCTGAGTGTTTTCATTTCCATATTTAGTGAGGATCTTGGTTATGCACAGGTGATTAGAACAAAACGATGCTTAAATGGAAAAAATCCTCAACTTCGGTTAGGATACATTTTCATAAACTGGAACTTTTTTTAAAGTCTACTTGAGGACAAGTAGGATTCAAGTGGGGGGATATTTGATGATATCAAATAACGTCACTTTATCATACCATTTATCCTCTCTATTTTGCCCACTTTTATATAATTATTGCATTATTTGGTACTTAATTGCTTTAAAGTTGATAAATGCAGTAATTCAGGAGTGATTTGTAAAGACACGCTAAAAGGCGCACAATTTGGAGCTAAAACAAAGACATTTGAAGATTTCTAAAAATTCACCAATACGCCATATCCAACTCAAGAGATATGGCGTATATGCGCCAAGACTTCATAAGAAAACGCGTTTGACCAATTCCCAATACGGCGTATTCACTCTGTTTACATACGCCGTATCCATAAAGATAACTATTCGAAGATACAAAAAATCAAGTAAATTGGGAATGATATCAATGATTTATTATGAATGTAGTGCAGTCCAAGGAATCTAGCCCAATACGCCCTATCGACCTATCTGAATACGGCGTATTGAGTATTTTTCAGCAACTATAAAAAAAAGACTCAAAAACGAGTTTTCAGTGTGCAATATCATTTTTTTCTGTATAGTATACATCTGAAGTCAAATTTCTCAAGCCATAAAGAGCAGCCAAGGTCGAGCACCATTCCTAATTCCATAGAAGACATCGTGTAATTCTTACTTTCTTAGTCATTCGGTTTTCAATTGTTTGATCACATTTGTAAAAATGATAATGATTGTGGGCTAATACCCTCGGGTATTAGCCATGTTAATGAAGATTATAATGTTTGGTTTATTTTAATCCGGCTTGCTTAATTTATCATTGTAATTTGATTATGTCTATCGCCATATACTTGTTTATGTGCTTGTACATGCGACCTATCATTCAAATGGGTCTAGTGAACTTAACCAGTAATCTAGATGCCAGGATAGCTCTCCATGTTGTATTTTGTATGCCCGGACCAATAGGATCATGAATGACACCTTATCATTACTCTTTGATTATGAGCTTAGTTGGACTGGCAAGTGACCCGATAATTGTTGAACCAATATTGTTCTTAATTAATTAGTAATTGATTTTGGTGGTGGACTACCGGTGTATAAAACAACATCAAGCAATAAGTGGGTAAAGTCCCGATGGGCTAGGGTATTAACAGGATCACCACTGCTTTAATTCTCTATGATAGATTATAATTAAACTTTAGGAGGCTTTATGCGGATGCGTTAATCGTGAGAGGATTGTTCGTATCTAGGTCTTAGGAAGAAAAATCGCCTAAGTTTTAAGAATGATATGCCGCCTCGAAATAAGCATCCATTGCACTAATTAATCAAACCAGCATTTAATTGGATTTAACATGGTTAATACAGTTTTCTATTATTTGGTTCGTACCGCTCTTTTGTCTTGTGTTTATTTGCTTTAGTGTGTATTGTGCTTAGAATTGATATTTGTCACCGTAAACCTGTGCCAGTCTCTCAAGATGAAAACCCCCCATTTACCTCTAGTAAATATGTATAGCATAGGTTTAACAAGTAATTAGACTAATCTAGATAGAATTAATATACCGATAGAATTTTAGGTTAACTTTCACTCTTAGTGTTCGACACCCTACTTACTGTGAAGCTACATCTAGACCGGGTACTCTGCCCGTTAAAGTGTTATCTTTAGGTTTGTCGGCTAAATATAAATTTAAAACTTGATAATCATAAATAACACATACACAACGACACATCAATGGCCCATGAGGAGTTTTATAAATAGTCCGATTGAATGAAAACAAGTGTTTGTTAAACCTTATTGGGCTTCTCGGCCCAATAACCCCATACGAGTATTTTTATAAATTGTCACGTTCCAAAATAGATAAATAAATATTAGAATAAGCTAATAAACTCTTTATTTGCCAAAATAAGCTAGAAATACGACTAGAAAATATGAGCCGAAAATAATAAGCCGAGGAAATAAGCTGTGGCTTATTCCCTTACTGGGTCGTGAGCCCAATAAGGTCAAAAGTATTGTAAATAAGCTAGAAATAAGCATATAGGCTCGAATCCCTTTTTAGTTTTCAAATAAGTTAGTAATAAGGTAGGAAAATAAGCCGTAAAAATAATAAGTTGTGGCCAATAAGGAAAATAAGCCAAAGTTTATTTCCTTATTGGGCTGAGACTTTAAATAAGCCCAAAATCAAAGTATATTAAGCCCGAGAGATTTAATAAGCTCGAATTCAAATAAGTTATAAATAAGTCGCGAAGTGAGTACACGAATAAGCTAAATTAAGAATTGTAACACCCCCAAATAGGGTCGCAGCAGAATAATATGTCCGGGAGCGTTACATCATAGATCAACAACACAAGATATGAGAACGACCTCTAAATGAGTCGTTTGAAAACTGATACATTAGATTAACTGAAATTGTTTGTTACAAAAGCTCAACGGCTTAACATGTTCACTTGTAAATGTAAAGATTTTAAAATATAACAATTATCCCCAAAATGTAATGCTCGAAATCTTTATGCAATGACATCCAAAATAACGACCACCAATGTATCCTTGACTTGCACCTTATTGACTTGAGAAGAACATGCTTTAAAATGTCTACATAAAGTTGGTGAATTCACAAGTTTAAGTAAATATAATGTAGGACCGCAAGATTTTCAAGTGTATGATAATGCAACAGATGCAAACATCACAAAATGTAATTACGTTTCCCTAAGCTCATGACACTGAAGCTCGACATGTATGAATTTCAATATAAATTGCCTGCATTGCCCTTGATGAAGTTCTAACCCGCAACATCCCAAATCTGACATGGTATACGTCTGTTGTCTGGCAAACCGACACAGTGAGTGCTACTCACCCAAACGGGGATGTCAATCCCAAATAGATCTATTTATAACATTCACGCTTACACAAAGTAATTGAGAGTTCATGATAATGGGCTCAGAGGGTTATCACTACTTACGCAAACACGTAATCATGTTAAAATGTACACTTGCGTCTAATTTGTAAAACAATGCATGTTTCTCACCCCTAAAGTTGTAAATCATTGTAATTGTAAAATATGAGGCTATGAACTCACCTCAGTGAATGTATTGATTATCTAAATCAAATAGTGTGAAAATCGTCACGTAGTCCGAATGCAACCTAATTAAATATAGGTTGTATGAGTATCGTGTACTTTGAATAACTAACACAACATATAATTCTATATAGTTACATCACCACCTATACATGTTTGTTTAATTTAAAAAATTAAACAATATAAATTTGTACTTTGTAAAATAATGTTCATGTATTTGTATTTGTAAAAATGTTATATTTTTCCAACAATTGATCGTTTATAGATAATAATTGTTTTAACACCTTTATAAAATTATATAATAATATTATATAATTAGTTTAATTGATTTCACGAAAAATAGTGCACAAGTATAAAAATAATGCATAAGGTTTTAGAAACCTTATATCTTTTTCCATTTAACTCCGTTTTATACGTTCTTTATATGTACGAAATCGTATTTGAAAAATCCAATCAAATTTTACATTCATTATATTGGTATGTACTGTTATGAACAGTAACAGTAAGTGAATTTTTAAAAAAATACTTTTAATAAATTTTAATTATTGAAATCGTATAATAATCATATCTCATTCGTTTTAATTTGGTTTTTAGAGATTCTTATGTCCACGTCTTCGTAATTAAAAGTTCTATCGAAGAAAATTATTTCCCAACAGCCCACTATTATGAACGGTAGCATGTTTTTCTAAAATTACTCTTATAAAAATACTTTTTATCGTAAACTTGTAAATAGCGTAACTTCTTCGTTTTAAATATATTCTTGATGTAATTTATAGTTTTGAAATCCTCATAAGCTGTAATTTTTTAGAAAAATATGTTTATATTTTATCAGATTCAAAAACCTTGTAGTTTTTATAAAAATACTTTTATAAAAACACTTATACGTATAATCTTGTAAACTCCGTAACTTCTTCGTTATAATTCGGATTTTTGAGTTCTTTATATGCTTACGATCCTTATGAGATGTACTATTTTTATAAAATATAAAATAATTATTATATGGTTCGAATTTGAACAGTAGCATTTTAAGTTTTTATATAATTAATTTTTTTAAACTTGTTTTATACACTTTTCACTTTATTAAAATACTACAAGTCCTCTACTTTATGTTTAATACACTAAGTTGTGTATATTTATAGTCCTCTAATGTATGTCCAAAAATATGTCCAAGAATAACAAGTCTTCACATTTATTTATTCATAACCTTAATAAATAAATATTTATATAATTAACTTATAAAATAGTTTTATAAATTAATAAATAATTATACAAAGTGTGTTCTTGCCTTCTATTATTATTTTAGCATCATAACATCTTATAAAAATTGAAATTTGAATTTACACATGAGCAAAAATCTATTTTATAAACTTATAAAATACCTTAGGTGATGATTAACTAAATAACAATTATATAAATCATGAAAAGAAGTAATACGAAAAGTTTAGGGTTCTTAGAAGACCTTAATGAAGATGAATGAAGATGATACACAAGCAAGACCCAAGTATTTAACCCTAAATATTTCCACAAAACCCTAATTTTACCAAGAAAACCCTAGTTCTTCTTTTACTTGCAAACCCTTCTAACCACTTAACCAAGCTTCCAATACACCTTAGATATGCCTAACAATGAATCTTGTATGCTTGAAATACCTTAGAAATCCAAACTATGAATTGTATTAGAGTGTTGTGAGTGAGCCGTGACCTAGGGAGTGAATATAGAGAGTTTTAAAGCATGATTTCTTTGGTATGTGTTAAGTGTGAGAAGTATTACTTTAGGCTCTTATTTATAGCAAAACATATGTATGTAAACCATCTAAGCAAAACCAACAAATGGTTTTGGTGTTCATAAGGGTATGTCCGGTTATGGAGACCATTAGGGAAATGGTTTTATAGTTTTAATTAGTTTAGGACATGCTTTGTCTAAGAAAGTTGTAAGAGACAAGTAGCTTGTTTTATGGGATGTGATATGACCTAGGCATGCTTAGTTTTGTCTCCCATCTTCCTTTCTTGTTGCTTGCCATGTATAAGAACACAAAGGGGGACAAAAGATGGTTAAAGGTGGTGGTTTGATCCATTGGATAACAAGTATGATAGTTTATTAGTGTTAGTGGAGCATTGTTAGATTTAATTTCAAGTATAGTGTACATATGTATGTATAACCAGATATGAGGTTGTAGGAGTGATTATAATTTGTAAATTTTGAGTATTGGGTATTATGGTGGGTATTTGTTGAAGTGTAGATGGGTTTATGGTTTGCCATGCATGCAAAAGTGTAGTTTTATTGCGTTATGTAAATGTTTTACGTAACCAATAAAAATAAAAAGCGTAAACTTATAAATTATCATCCTAATAACTTTATAACACTTACTTGACGTAAACATTTAATTGTTTGATGTCTGTTTACATTGAATGCTCATTTTTAGTTTACGCGATTTTACCTAACGGTAAAAATAAAAGTAAACGCGCAAAAGCCTAAAAATAAATAATGGAATAATTGAAGTTGTAAAATGACTTGAAAATGTGAAATGTTACAGTCTCCTCCCGTTAGAAGAGCCTTGTCCTCATGGCTCAAGTCGCGACACTTGACGAAGGTACGGGTTTTATGAAGCGATGCAGATACTTCTTTTGAAATTGGTCTTCACGTTCCCATGTGAACTCATGACCCCTCCTAGAGTTCCACTGAACCTTGACAATTAGGATACGGCTTTACTTCAACCATTTAACTTCTCGATCCATGATTTCTACGGGTTCCTCCATAAAACGAAGCTTATCATCAATATGCAGTCCATCTAACGGAATGGCTAATGGTTCATCGAAATAACATTTCTTCAAGTTGGATACATGAAACGTACTGTGAACCCTGCTTAACTCTTGAGGAAGCTCAACCTTAAAAGCAACGGCTCCAACCTTAGCCAATACCTTGAAGGGTCCAACATACATAGGGTTTAACTTCCCTCGTTTGTCAAAATGTATGACCCCATTCCAAGGTGAAACCTTAAGCATAACTCTATCTCTAACTTGAAATTCCATCGGCTTACGCTTTAAATCAGCGTAACTCTTTTGTCGATCACGAGCAGCTTGAATCCTTTGCTTGATCCGAATGACCTTCTCGGTTGTCTCTTGAACTATTTCTGGACCGGTGAGTTAAACTTCTCCAATCTCGGCCCAACAAACAGGTGAACGACACTTTCGACCATAAAGTGCCTCAAATGATGCATCCTTGATGCTAGCGTGATAACTATTATTATATGAAAACTCAAATAATGGAAAATGTTTAACCCAACCATTTCTAAAGTCGACCACATAAGCACGTAGCATATCCTCGAGAGTTTGAATAGTCCTCTCGCTTTGTCCGTCAGTCTCTAGATGATAAGCAGTACTCATATCCAAGCTAGTACCCAAAGCCTTCTGAAGTGACCTCTAGAAATTTGACGTGAATCTACCATCACGATCGCAGATGATTAAGACAGGTATTACATGCCTTGTGACTACCTCTTTTAGGTACATTCTTGCCAATTTCTCCACGGGATCAGTTTGCTGGAAATCATATTTGAGTTGATAATATAAAACACGAATGAAACAAGATGGAAACAAAAGGACCAAAGTCGTCATTGTGGGATTCTACAAGATGTAAAAGAAAATAAAGATTGGTCAAAAAGAGATAAAGATGAAGAGATAAAGATGAATATTTAATTGATTTACTCATTAATATCTTTTAATAGTTTCCATGTAAAGCCTTGACTCCTTATGCTATAAAAGGAGGTCCAGGCATATTGTTTTATATATCCAAAAACGTGTGTGTAACATAGAACACTCCAATGAGAGTCTAGACACACCAAAGAAAGCGTGTGTGTATTAGTTAGTTTATGTATTAGTTAATTTAGCCCCAAGGATTATTTGATCTTGGGTATATAGTCAATAAAGAAAACCTTGAAGTAACTTTGATTCTTGTGTTATTATTCCGCTGTGCAAGTTTATCAATCATTGTTACTATATCCTAGATGAGTCTTAATAACGATCTAAGGGGTCTTAACGGACTCCACAATTGGTATCAGAGCCTCGTGGCTCTCGATCTAGGATACTTTAAGGTTTTTGGTGTTAAATTGATAAAGAACAGAAGGTTATGTTTTCTGTTTTGGGTACTTGGAACATTCGGCCAAATTAGGGTTTGACAAACCCTAATTCTTATCATAACAGAATGTTTGTTACCAAGATGTCCTCATGTTGGTGTTACGAGTTTTATGTGTCTTCCTGGCTCAATTCGATTGCTTATGACTGTATTAAAGCTGGAAACAACCCAAGTCGATCATATTGAGAAAACCCTAAATTTTTAGGGTTTGTATTCTTATTGTTTGGTTTCGACTTCCATAGGTTCTTAATAGGTATGAATGACATTTAGAACAAGCAGCATGTCGATGATATTTGAAATCAATAGGGCACGTGTACTGAAGATGGAACAATTTGTTGGTGATTTCAAGCAGGTAGTTGACATCATGAAGGACATTTTATGTGTAGTAGCAGTAGATAAGCTAGGGTTTTTCTTTTTCATAAACTCTAACTCGGTGATGAATCATGAAGATACAAGAGTTAAAAGGTCTACTGCTCTTAACTTTGAATAAGCCTACTGGTGGTATAAGCAACTTTACTTGTAAATTGAAAGTAACAACTGAAGTTACTGGTATTACGTTTTCTTTTGTGTCAAATTCATATTAATGATGCTGTTAGAGTTGATTACATGTCTATGCTATGAAGATTGCTACGAATAAGCTGAGGTAATCATTAATACTGCTTTGTGACTTTTTAGTACTGCTTGTAACTTTGTTAATACTGCCAATAGAGTGTATTAGTACTGCTATTAGCAGTTACAACTGTTGAGATTGAACACATGATTACTCCCTAAATGATTGATTAGTGCTGGTCATTATATTTATGCTGCTTGTCCAAGGAAGTATTTGAATTCGAATTAATACTGCCAATCAAAAGTTAAGGGGAAGAGTTAGTACTGGTTCGAAAGGAAGTTAATACGGTTCATTATATTTTAGTACTGTTATTGGTTATGTTAGTACTCCTCGTTTACATATTACTACTGTCAAGCAAATACTACTACTGTTCATTTGTACTCGTTTGTACCGCTGTCATGATCTTAACAGTGGTTAAAATGGCTTGAAGGTTAAAGCTGTTGTTCTTTGATTGTTTATGCTACTTTGGTTTTGAACACAAAAGGTAGCAAGTGGTTATGATACATGATCGTGATGAATCAAAGGTGGTACTAGTGACAGATTAGCAATAGTTTTGTGACTGGAAAAAGTGTTGCTATAAGCAGTTTTGTGTTAACAGTTTATACTGCTTGTTTTTGTTAATACTGTTGGCTTCATAGATGTTTGTACTGCCAAGGTAATTTACTACCACTCGCCTTAAATTTAGTACTGCTTGAAATAAAAGTAGTTTGTTACTACTGTTGTTGGGCGTTATGGAAGTAAGTGCTGCTAACATTAGGTTTATAGAAAGTTAATACTGCTCATTGTTTGTTTGTGCTGCTGGATTCTACTACATGTTTAAGATTACTACTGTTGGGAATCGAATTCCGGTTAGTACTGCTTGGGTTGAAAATAATGAGAGCAGTGTTAAGTTAAAACTGTTAGGATGTTAAAACAGTTTCAACTGCTAGTTAGTACTGCTTGTTGTCAATTTGTACTGCTAGCACCACTACAAAAAGTGGTATTGGTCACACCAAAAATGTGTGACTATATACATATAGTCACACACGCGAAAAGTTTCGTGTGTGACAAAAGGTCGCGCGGCGGTAGGTCACCTACGGTCACACATTCGAGTTAGTCACACATAAGGAAGCTTTAGTGTCCGTATCCACGTTTTTTGTGTGAC
>BQNB010058099.1:0-37921 GCA_026074375.1 Tanacetum coccineum
GATTGGCTTAAGAACTCTTATATTGTTCTTGTTTGATCTAGCTCCTTGCTAGTGTTTTAATAAATCGCCGTTAAAAAAAATAAAAAATCAAACACTGTTCGGTTGAGTTTCAACCCAAATTGTACAATCATCAAAGATCTTGGTTTGGTTTAGTTAGATTTCAGATTGGTCAAATCAAACAGTGAACACCCTGGTGATCAAATATAGCACGGCTCCACATCAACAGTAGTGATTATCATTAAATTTATTTTTTTCTTTTACATTTTCCATTAAAGTTTTATAAATACAAAAGTCATATAAAATAGTTTACAAAACTTTAATAAAAGTACAATTTTAATACGAGTATTTTAAAGGGAAAAAAAGTCAAAATCACACAGCACCCTATCTTCCCACTAACTAGAGAATGCAAGATGTCAAAAAATTAGGTTAAGTACATTAAACAGCACCATGCTTTCACAAAAATACACATATAGTTAACTTATTTTTAAAATTACCATTATCAGTAGCAAAAACCTTTAAATTTGTTCCGAACTTTAAAATTTCGTCATATTTCTTTCACCTGCTACCTATTGTACCGGTAAAAGCATTTTACACGTAATTATTAATTTTATTACCATTAGGGCAAACATATTTTGGTATCTTAAACTTGGCAAAGTGAATTATCTAGTATTCTAAACTTTTAAAGATGTTGAATAGTATCTGGAACTTAGCATAATAAATTTCTACTACCCTATACTAAATTAACATAACAATTAATTGTTTTTTGTGCTAAAAAATAAATTTGAAGCCTATTATAACATAAATGATTTATATAGTTAAATTATGGCTAATCAAATATATATATTTTTTTAATTTGTCTTTTATAATTTTCTTTTAATTAATATAATTTAATAACTTTTTCATTAAAATCAAGATATTTTTTATATAGTATTATATTAAATTACGTATCACCTTTAGTATATACATATCAATATTACTTCGTATGTAACTAAATGTTTGTTTCAAATTATTTTGAGACTGTAATTATAACTATTTATTTATTCGTATGCATATATTAAATTGAAATTTACAAAAGCTCTTATATAGTTAGTCATAGCTTTATCCAATTTTTTAAGACAAACATCTAATTATATAGCAGGAACTCTGAAGATATATAAAACTAATGCGTAATAAATATTTTTAAAGTAACTTACATATTCCAGGTATGCTAATTTGTTTTAAGAAAAGTATATTTAGTTAGCCAAAATCTAAATATAAATTATTTATGTTATTATAGACTTTTTTATTAAATTAATTTTTATCAAAAAAATAAAGGCGAATTGCATATATATCCCTCTAAAGACCTATAATTACATATATATCCAAGTTAACTCATAATTACGTATATATCCCTTCAAATATTTAAAAATGGCATATATATCTAAATTATTACTTTATGCATATTTAAGGCAATAATATACATGATAATTATGTATAAATTTTGAATTGTCATTTATACCCTTGTTAATATACAATTAAAAACCCAAACATAATACTCAAACATTAATTGAGTTAGGGTGCGTTTGGTTTGTAGAGGGGTTATAATTGGATTTGGATTTTGTAATAGTTTAAAAAAAAGTATGAGAGAGAAAATAAAAAGTTATATGTATTACATATATATATTTATATGTAAATTAAAATATTATAAATTATTTTAAAAGTTATAAAATAAAAAATAAATAAATTTGTGGTTGAGAAAAAAAATAAAAAACTAGTTTGATTTCATCAAAAGTCATCAAGTGGCCTATGGTATCACATCCTATCATTCTACATCCGGTGTCAGAAAAAAAAAGTTGTACCAAACATCTGATTGGAATTTTGTATGAGCCCATACCCCTCTATACTCATACACCAGACAGGCCCTTAGATTTTAGCATTTTCAATTGTATTCTTTACTTCGTGTTAGCAGTGGATTGTATTAAATAATGTTATTGGATCTGGTTGATCAATTGATTTCCAATTTGCCATTATGTAATTTTAATATCATCCAAGTCAAATCTTATGCAATGTTGATCACTGATTAGTAAAATTGCTACCAGCATGTTTAACATGTGATTCTGTTGAAAGCAATACAAAAATGGTTGGTTGTCAATGTGTGTTAATGAGTATTTGAAGTGGGTTTTCTAAGAGCATCCACTATGGTAATATCATTAATTTATAAAGCTTTTGATTTTATAAACCTTGTTGCACAATGGATAAACCTTTTTTAGTTTATAAAATAGTTAACAATTACACATGCATTAAATTATGAAAATGTCCAAGATCTTAGACCTCTTCATTCCACATAGACATAAAACATCAACTCACTATGGTTAAAACAAGTATAAACCTTTTCATGTGTTTTAAACCTTTTTCTTGAAATGACCATAGTGGATGCTCTAACGAATAATATTGTACAGCAACAGCAAGGGCATAAGTGTCAATTCAAATTATATATATAATTATCATGTATATTATTGTTTTAAGGGATATATATATAGACTCCGTTTCCGTTGAGAAGGTTTTTATTTTGAGAAGATTAAGAAATCTACGTTTGAGCAAATTGATTCATATTTTTTTATTTGATTCACAAGTAAACATCATTTAATAGTGAATCAAAGCTATAAATCACAAATTTGATTCACAAATCATTGCTAAAATCGAGTTATGGTAATGATTCCTTAAATTTGTATAGAAGATTCAGTATTTTACTTATATTGCAAAAACGAGAGATTTTTTAACATTGATTCGAATTTTTTTTACACATTTTGAATTATAATCACATTAAAATGAGTTTTACGCTTGAAAAACTTGAATCAAAGTTAAAAATCTATCATTTTTGAAAACCTTCTCAAAATAAAAACATTCTCAATCGATCCGGATTCTATATATATATATATATATATGGGGACTTTATTTTCAGCATCAAATTAAGTGCGAGAACTGCGAGAACTCTCAAAAACATACATGCACGCCTTCAATAATTGTATTTCTACACATATGTTCTAAATAGAACAAATATGTTTTAAAAAAACATATTTTTTTAAAGAATTTGATGAGAAATTGGAAATACAAATTTTTTCTTTGAATATGCACACCTTCAAAGAAAAAATTTGTATTTCCAATTTCTCATCAAATTCCTTAGAACAAATATGTTTTTTTTAAAAACATATTTGTTCTATTTAGAACATATGTTTTTTTAAAACATATATGTTATTTTTAGAACATATGTGCAAAAAATACAATTATTGAAGGCGTGCATGCATGTTTTTTGTGGTTCTGTCAGTTCTCGCACTAAGAATGGTTCTGAAAAGAAAGTCTCACTATATCTATATATGACATATTTAAGTTTTCGAAAGGATATATATCAATTATGTGTTTTGCTTGGATATATATGTAATTATAAATCTTTGGAAGGATATATACGCAATTCCTCCAAAAAAGGATTAATTGTTTGGGATAGTATCATGCATCTTTAAAAGTTCAGGGTACTTGATGATCTAACAAGTTTGGAGTACCAAAATATGTTTTGGCCTTTTCATTATTACGTGAATATTACTTGCCTTAAACAGACACACATTCAAATGAATTCCACAACTTGATCCTATGGTGCGTTCAGTTAAGAGAAAACACCTTTGTTTTCCACAAAATATATTATGGAAAACAAAGAAAATAGAGATGGCGTTGGGATTAGTGTTTTCCTACCAAATTTTCTATAAAACACAAGACATGTATTTCCCATTTAACAGTGAAACTACAAAACACGTATTTTTTTTCTTGTTTTCTTTGTAACCCCTCTTGTTTTCTTGATAATATAAAACAATGAACACGTTTTCTATGTTTTGTTGAAAATCAAATCCCTAAAATAAATTCTAACTAAACGCACCATATGTGTTCCTTGAGACATGTAAAAGTGGAAATGATATTTTGGTAGAGACGGACATATTTGTGATGACAGGTTGAGATGGTGGTGGTAGGAGAGGGGTAGCTAGAGGTGGGGTTGGGTGTTGCTGGCGAGAGGTTAGGCACTACAAGATCTAACAATTTTATATTTTGGTGCTGCCAGAGTAGGTGTGTTAACGAGCCGAGCTTTTAACGAGCTACTCGAGTTCGAGCCCGTTTTACTCGAGCTCGAACTTAATACTCACGAGCTCGAGTCGATCTCGAACAAATATAACTTAAACATTAATTATGAGTTTCTAATATGATTTAGATTCAAGTTGTAGCTTAATATTTCTAAGTTACATATTTACTTGAAGGTAAACATCTTTTTTTTGACTTTATTTTATAGGCTCTTTATTTTTCTTGTTTTCTTCTCTCTTCTTATGTGTTCTATGTGGGATGTGTTTTTTTCTTTGTTGAACATATGTTATCTTTTACTTGCATCTTTTAAATCTAATATATTATTTATTTTTTGTTATTACAAACTGAAAAATAATTTTTATGCCTAATTAGCCAGCCTATTTGTATGCCTAATGATTTGATTAGTGGATTTGAAAAAGTGATTGATGGGAATTTGAAGAGAGAAAAAACATGATTCAATTGTACAAGTGTTTTATGCATTAAGCATATATTTAAGCATGGATTGTAGGCCTAAATAACATTACTCTTACAAATTTGTCAATCAACTAAATGACAACCCGTTTAAGTTTAATATATATACATATGCTTAGTTGTTTTCTTTTTACAAGTTTGCTCACTAGGTGTTTGCTTTTTTCTCCCATTCGATTTCAATGAATAGAGTTTTTTTGTGATGTTAAATTCTTTATGCGATAAGTCACAACCAAAAATGAGAGTAATATATTATATATGTATTTGTCATATAGTATGGTGTTTATAGTTTCTTGAGAACATAATGAGATGTTCTATGAATGAAGTTTAAAACGTCTTGGTGGATGGTTTGTATTTATAAAGCTAGTAAAGAGCATGATATTTGTAGAAGGGCTAATAAAGAGCATGATAATTACGTAAGTGTTAAGTGAATTGAGTTTACACACTTTTGCTTTATGGAATGATCTCTAACATGTAACAATCAAAGTGTATTAATCAATACCCTTGTAAAAAGCAGTGTATTTATTTCTAAAATATAATAAAACCTAAACTTGTAACATTTATTATTTCTATAGCACTCAATGCAATATCACTAAATAATTAATATGCTAAAAATCAAGAATTAGACATCTAAAAATTTCCTTGCGCATTGTGTTCGGTCTGTGTGAACGAGGTGAAATCTCATAACCAAGTTTTTTTAGTTATTCGATGGCTTCTGTTTATACCAATTAATTGGGCGGTGGTGGAATATCCACATTCCTGATTTGCTTGATCATATATTGTGGGAGGGTTGGTTCAACAAGTTATGGATTGCCAACTTTCAAAGATTGGCTTTGAAAGCTACGTTCTTCTCTTTGTGGTGGCATATTTGGAGCTTTAGAAATGATGTTTTGTTTGCGGTGAAAAAGCATAGAAAAGGTTAATGTAAATTGGGTAGAGTGGTTTAAAGACCCGTTAGATGCTATCTCTTCTATATAATCTTCTTTTAATCTAGCTTCTTGCTAGCTTTTTCAATAATCTTCATTTGAGTATATAGTTATAACTAATCAATTACTTATACAATTTAAATATTTATAGTTTACAATGGCCGCTTTACGAGATTATCTTTGCAATCATATGGATTAAGTAGTTGATTTGTAGGATCCATAGTTAAACCATCATCATAATCACGATTCACAATCTTTCAACGTTAAAGGAAATAACTAGATGGATGATTTAAAAGTAGTAATTATTTATATGTAGAATTTTTTTCATTGTTTTTGACATGAATGGGCTTAAGCATGACTCTCTCTGATAGGTTAAATGCATCTTATAGACTTAAAACAGTTAAAATTGAAGTATAAACACGTACATGTTTAATATTATAGTATACATGTTATATATTGAAGGGGAAATGATCCCTGTTGTGTGTTGCAGGGAAAATTACGTGCTGCTAGATGTAACTCAGGGACCATTTGTGTACATCAGGGATGTTATCAGGGACCAAATGTGTAAATTAAGGACATTTTTTGCATTGTACAGCAGGGACCTATCTGCTGTTTGTTGCAGGGATGTTATCCCCTATATTGAATACGCCTAACATCAAACTAATTGATCTATTAATTTGAACATTCAATTAGTCCAATCGATTAGATTGATCTCAACAATCATTAGGTTTAACAACATTTTTTATATTTTTTTAATATATAAAAGATACGTGATATACTAAATACTAAATAGAGAGAGCAAAATTGTTTTTTTAATATATCTTTGCTTATTCGATGCTTGAAACTAAAGTTCAATATTTACTTAGAGCATCTACAATGGTGAAGTGTTTAACCTTTAAAACGTTTATAAGTTTACTATATCATTAATTTATAAATCTTTTAATTTTATAAACCTTATTTCACTATGCATAAACCTTTTTCAAGTTCATGAAATGTTCCCCAATGATACTAGCATTCAATTATGAATAGATCCAAGATTTTAGACTTTTTCATGCCACACGTATATGAAACATAAACTCAATATGATTGAAATATACGATAAAACTTTTTATATGTTTTAGACCTTTTCATAAATCACTTATAGTGGATGCCTTACCCCTTATAGTGGATGCTCTTACAATTATATATTTTTTATTTTGTGTTTAATTGTTTTGTGTTTACTTATTTATTTATTTAATTACCAAGTAATAATAATCTAATGAATAATTTTTAATATTCTAAAAAGGAATAAAAAACCTCTTTTATGTAATCATTAGCTATTAAATACATGTATGTATTTTTATCTTACTTTTGTTATAATATTAGAAAAATATAAAAGTATAATGATATCTTTTTTTGCTAACTAGAAAAACATAGACAAAATATAAGAAATAAAGTTTGAAAATATCAAAAGAATAAAAAAATATATACAGATTACTACATGGCTAGTAGACATATTTTCACACGCTTGAGAGGGAATACTTTCAAGTAGAAAAAACTTATATCAGAAACAACAGCCCCCACCATTATGTTGAAACAGATTATGCTTAATATATGATACCCAATCCAAAACATTATACTGACATAATTAGACATATAATTTTGATACTGAATATGAATGTGCGAATGAGGTTGGAAACCCCAAAACATGCTTTAAATGCATTGTACATCATGCATTTAAAATATGTATTTTGGGTATATATGGCATTTTGATGTTTAATTTGGGTATATATAAAATTATCCCTAAACATTAACATTGATTGTGTATTCTTAAACAAACTTTTTTGAGCTTACAAGTTATAAAAGTTACATAGAACTTTAGTTGAGCATTTGAACCAATTTTATTTTAATTGTAAATGACTCTTGAAGCTCGAGCTTGTAAAATAAACGCTATAGTTATCGTACGAGGTTTATAAGTTTACTATATCATTAATTTATAAATCTTTTAATTTTATAAACCTTATTTCACTATGCATAAACCTTTTTCAAGTTCATGAAATGTTCCCCAATGATACTAGCATTCAATTATGAATAGATCCAAGATTTTAGACTTTTTCATGTCACACGTATATGAAACATAAACTTAATATGATTGAAATATACGATAAAAAATTTTATATGTTTTAGACCTTTTCATAAATCACTTATGGTGGATGCCTTACCCCTTATAGTGGACGCTCTTACAATTATATATTTTTTATTTTGTGTTTAATTGTTTTGTGTTTACTTATTTATTTATTTAATTACCAAGTAATAATAATCTAATGAATAATTTTTAATATTCTAAAAAGGAATAAAAAACCTCTTTTATGTAATCATTAGCTATTAAATACATGTATGTATTTTTATCTTACTTTTGTTATAATATTAGAAAAATATAGAAGTATAATGATATCTTTTTTTGCTAACTAGAAAAACATAGACAAAATATAAGAAATAAAGTTTGAAAATATCAAAAGAATAAAAAAATATATAGGAAAGACATGGCTAGTAGACTTATTTCACATCGCTTGGAGAGGAAAACTTTCAAGTAGAAAAAACTTTATATAAACAAAGCCCCCACCTTATTTTGAAACATGATTAAGCTTTAAATATATACCCAATCAAAACATCATACTGACATATTTACCCAAAACATGCTTTAAATGCATTGTACATCATGCATTCAAAACATGTATTTTGGGTATATATGGTATTTTGATGTTTAGTTTGGGTATATATAGAATTATCCCTAAACATTAACATTGATTGTGTATTCTTAAACAAACTTTTTTGAGCTTACAAGTTATAAAAGTTACATAAACTTTAGTTTGAGCATTTGAACAATTATTTTAATTGTAAATGAGCTTTCGAGCTCGAGCTTGAGTTAATAAACGAGCCTTAGTTTATCGTACGAGTACAAAAAAAGTTAAAAATCTTAAACGAGCTTCGAGCTCGAGCTCGAACAACAAAAAACTATTCGAGTTTGAACTCGAGCCAGTTTATAAAAATTTATTCGAGCTCGAGCCGAGTAGTTGATAAACGAGCTTAGCTTGTTGTTAGTACAAAAAGTGTGACGGAGTATGAACTGGACTTGGTTTGCTTACTGGACCGGGCCAATAAACTATTGATGGGTTAGATCTTGTACTAAATCAAGTAATAAGATGATTTTCGGCACAAATAAGAGAAAACAGTTAGCCTTACCGTAGGGACGGACCCCATGATTAAGCTCCGGCGTAAAAGTAAGTAATCATGTTGTCAGGAAATTTCATAGCTAGTGTGTGTAAATATGAGTCAGAAAATCGTACCTTTTTGAAGTGTTAGAGACCTCCTTTTATTGGTGAGCCTGATACTAGGTTTTCCTAGCATTTTGCTTATGATTGTTAGTGGTCAGAGTGGGACCCTTGTCGGGCAAGGATCCGCTTATAATCGTGGTTGCGGACACAGATCACCTTCCGTATATGTGTTGCGAAAGTATTTTGTCTGCGTACGTCTTAAAACATCCGGGCCGCAGCTAGCTTGTCTCTGGAATTAGTGGCAGCTCGTATGATTTGTTGTGTTGGGCTTGAGCCCAAATATGTATGGTACGAATTAAGCGCAATAAGCCTACTATTCGTGTTATACGTCAGCAAGTCCCCCCAGTCTAGTTCGTTTGTTGCGTACGGCGTTGCCTGATGTGCGCAGTAAATGTTACTAGACTAAGGCTCTGTGACACTCCTTTTTCCGTGGCTATTTACTTCTTCCGCGGCTATTTGCCTCTTCCGCGGCTATTTGCTTCTTCTGCGGTTATTTGCTTCTTCCGCAAAGAAAAACTTATCCGCGACATTTCGTTGTACCTGTTAGGTGAAATGTGTGAAACGTGGACTCTTCTTGGCCTTTCTTCTTCTGACTGATTTGACTGTGTGGCCTATTTGCCTAACTGTCATCACCATTTTTTACTTTCAATCTTATCCGTTAACTCGGACGTTATGGACACGTGCACTCATCTGGGATTAATATGAATTAAATATACCATAGGTATAAATACCCGATTAAGTTTTCACTATTTCCTTTTCCTCTTCTCACACTACAATCGCCATTGTTAAAAATTCTTCAAGCTTTTTTAGCTGATTCTTCTGCTTCGTGCCCTACTTCGAAGAACTTTAGACTTTTAGGTTAGGCTTTGATCCTTGCTTATTTTTTATCATGGCAGTATTACAGACATTAAATCTGTTCTTACTCAGAAAGGTCTTGATATTTTTTTGCCAAAGTTTTCATATTCCTGATGATGTTCATCCGCAATTGCCTAGTCCTAACCAAACAATACATGAAATGCCCACTGGAAAGATTGGTGTATATACTAGATTCTTTGAGTTTGCCAACTTCCGAGTACCTCTTTCCACTTTTCTTGTTAACGTGTTTAGGTATTATCACATCAATCTGTCTCAACTCTCTGTTATTGCGACGGCCAAAGTTTCTCACTTTGAGATCTTATGCCGCGTTCATGGTATTCAACCAACAGTTGGGTTGTTCCGCAGCTTTTACGTAAATTCTAAAAACAAAGGGTGGATGTCTTTTAGTAAGCGTCCGGATAGTGACGCCGTGTGTTATACCAAACCCTTAGATTCACTTAAACGTTGGAATGACCATTTCTTTTGGGTCAATTATTTTGCTTGTCCTGCTTCCTTTCCGTGGCATACCGGTAAAAATGTCTCTAGAGACCCTTTTCCAAAGTCAATGAAGTTTAGTGCGGATGATTATGATGTGCTTGTTGCTCATCTGGCTCCGTTATGAAAGTTTTCGGAGCCCTTCCTTTGTTTGATTGGGATGAGTCGTAATTATACTCTGGATGCGGATACTTATCCCACTTTTCTTCATGATGATGGAACGGGTGGGTGTTTGTCATTGTATATTGTTCAACTTGTAGTTCTTTGAACTTGTCTTTGATTATTTGTACATTTTTGCAGAGATGGACTTGCTTGCTTTTATCCAAGTTGCGGATCCTTCTAAGGTGAAGGTTGGGGAACGGGAACGTGCTGAGGAGGAAGCAAGGCTTTTGGATTCCACCGTAGGGCGTGTAGTTCCGCTCCTACCGGTTTCCCCGGCCCGTGCTGACAGTAAGTTGGAGGTAAGTGTTGATAGGCTGTTTGACAAAGGTGGCAGCTGGTGGTGGTCAGGAAATTGAGACTGAAATAGTCACGGGGATTAGGTTTATTGCTGATGAGAATGTGGTTACTGAGAAGCCCAAGCGTCCACGCAAGAAAAGGCAAGTTGTTACGGATGCTAGTGGTTCTTCTCATCCTCCTAAGAAACTAAGGGGGGGCCATGAAACTTCTAGTGGGGCCGCTATTGGTGACAAATCTCCGTCCGTCCTTAAAGAGTTGTTGGCAAGCAGCATGCTGAATGTTGAAGTTGGTGTCACGACTATGGCGACCTTGCCTATGATTACTTCTTTAGTATCTGCCACACCAGAGCATGAGAGTGGTGTCCCTGCTGATTCTATTATTGGACTCAATCTCCATACTATTGGTGCATCTGAAAGGTTTGTTATTTTTTCAGATTCTTCCCACCACTCTAGTACAAATGCTTCTAGAGCTGAAGCTGATTCTGTTATTAGGTATGATGCTGTTCCTCTGGTGATGACCGAGGCAGTGATTACCACCAATGTTGCTAGCATTCCTTCCGCTCCGGCTTCGGAAACCGGTACTAAGGTTATTTCTCCGGTTCATGCCTCGATGTTTCATGATTCTGATTCTACGGGAACGGTGAGATCGGATGCTGTGGGTTCTTCCCATATTCCCAGGAAGGAACTTTCAATGGGATCCCAAGACATAACTCTGAGACCTTTCATGAAGTTTTTGTTCCGCAGTGGAATGTATCTAATGACTCTTTGCTTGATGATCATGATGTTTCCTGGGAATTTATTAACCACTTGGCACCTCCCGTGTTATTTGCTCAAATTTGTGAGATGGATTATCACCATCTGTTTACGGAGTTTAATGTTAGGACCGCTCGTCAAGTTTGTCTGAATGCGGAAGTCAGGATACGAACTAAATATTGTTTGAGTGAGAGGAGAAGGTTAGAGTCTGAGTGCGAGAAGCAAGCTGATTTGCTAAAGGCTAGAGATGCTGAAGTTGAGAGTTTGAAAGCCCAGTTGCTATTGAAGGAAACTGAGGCCGCGGAGGCCGCCCATCTCCGTGCTCAAGTTTCTGCCGCTGAGGCCATGGAAAAGATACATACTAATGAAATAGATGCCTTGAAACAGAGGAATGTGGCTCTTGAAAATGAGAAGGAGTCTCTTTATGGGAAAGTCGCAGAGCTCCAGTCTTCGGTTTCTGCCAAGGATCTTGAGCTTAAGGATTTGAATGCTGCGGTGTCTTCTCTTCGATCCCAGAAGGATGGTCTTGTGGATCAGGTATGTACTTCCGGAACTCATATGTCTTGCATATTCTTCTCTATTTTTTCTTATCTGTTTATACTTTTGTCATGATAGGTGCATGTGTAACACCCCCAAAATCACAACACATCGGAATACCACTTGGGTGCTACTTCATAGTTCATACACACAAGTTACAGAAAACGACTTCAAAAGAGATGTTTAATAAAATGTCACATTCGATTTAAATAAATCAAAGAAATAATTTCTTTTTTAACAAAAGTTACAAGAGTTTAAACATGACTCTTTTGTATATTTTAACAATAAATGGTTGTCGAATGTGAAAAAAAACCAAGTCTTTAAAGTTTTGATATCCGCGCATCCAAATGCTCCCAATGCTCAGCTAGCAAAATAATAACCTGAGAAAATACATGCAAAATCGTCAACAATAATGTTGGTGAATTCATAGGTTTAAGTAAAAGCAGTTATAAAACAATTCAATTAATATTTCAGTAAGAAAAGTAACGTTACAACATTTCAAAGCATTATTTCTGAAATCCAAGTAGTGATTCAATAATTCAAGAAATGTTCAGAAGTGGACCACAAGATTTAAGTAATGTAGACAAGAGAAACAAATTCACCAAATCTAGATGAAAACGATATATAATTGCCCTAAGCTCATGACACCGAACCTTAACATGCATTGTAATCAAACCAATATTCGAGGTTTGTGCCCCAAAGATATATATGTAGATGCTGCCAAACATCCTAAGAATTACCTCAAATGTTAAATGCGTCAATGGTTATCTAGAAACCACAGCCAAGACGGGGATTGTCAGTCCCGATAGATTTATCCACAACACTCGCGTTTACCCAGCTAGTAATTAACGGTTCATGATAGAAAAGGGGACTTAATGGCAAAAGGTTACTTAGGCAATAATATGATCAGGAATAGCATACAATTGTATAAAACTTGTGTCCAATGTAAAACAAGTAATGTGTTCAAAACTCTCAGTTCTCATATATAAGAATTCAATGATCTCAAATCATGTAGTAAGCAAATCAAGCTTTAGTAAATTCATGAGTAAACAGCCATGTATTAAAAGTCATGTAATAAGCAAGTAAAAGCTTTAGTAAAAAAATAGTCATGTAACGCTTAAGTAGTAGAAATCAATAACTTGGCTTAGTAAAACGAGCATGTATTCTCACCCCAAAAAAAGTTTATGAAGACCATTAAAAAAGAAAAGGTTGGGGCTATGAACTCACCGAGCATAAAAGAAGGGATCAAGAAATCCAAACAAGATAGAAACGAACGCCGACAATCAACCGCGACCTATTAATAAATATAATATGCGATTGATACTCGAGCTATATAAAATATGCAACTCATCGAAATATAACATGTACATATTATAGAACATGCATAAAAAAGAATGATACTTAGGAATCCATAAGACAACACCACTTAATGTGTCTATTAGTTTACGCTTTTTTCTGAAAATTGAAACGTTTTAGCTAGATGATCGGCTCACTTAAAGTAACGCTAAATGGTCGAATTAGTCGATATTCCTCCATATTAAGTTACCTATATATGCTATTTAACTACCATAGTTTACCCATAAACCATAGCCAATGTAATCCTTTTATGAAAGACACACTAACGTCACTTGTTCTAAAACAGGGTCTGCTGGACTAATCAAAAGTTTGGCTACAGTAGACCCCTAAAAACATTTTATAAAAATCTGAAAAAAATTCAGTAGGTCACACATATTATGGACAACCTCCAGTTTAAATTTCATCCAAAAATAATAAGTTTTGACCCGCCTGCACACAGCATCTTTACATTCGAATTTCTGGACAGCAAATCTTTAATTTTCGCACCAATTTCGCATTTAAGACAACCATGCTAACCTATAATCACTACTAAACCATCAATTTTTACCAACAAACTCATAAACATAATTTTTCTATGGATTCCCAAAGTATCAAAAACTAACATGCATGCTTACATATATGTAAAACCAATCAAGAAGGAAATAAAAAGGGCTTACAATGTAACAATTGAAGAAGAAAACGAACCAAACACTCACTTAGGGTTCGGCCTAGATCGAACCATGAGAAAAAACCAAAATCAAAACTTCCATTGATGTTTATAATACTCCCAATACCTTAACAAGATAATCCCCACAAGATTTTTCCAAAAACCCTAATTTTTATCTTCAATCAAAATTTATCAAAAACCTTCAAACTCAAAATCAATGTTTAATTCTTTTTGGGATATGTTTAATTAAAGGTTAATTGAAGGGATTTGTAATTGCATGAGAAATTTTTTTGATGGAATGATGGTGGATCATGGTGGTTCGATCGACAGTACAGGAGAAGGGAGGGAGGAAAAGATTTTAGTCGTTGGAGGTGTTTGTGTGTTTTTAGGAAGTGTTATTAAGGGAGTCAAATACTTATATATAGTCAAGATTGTCTAATAGACTTCCAAATATGTATATAAAAAAACATTTAATGGGATGTTTGTTTTAGAGTTAAGTAGGAGTAAAAAGGTAGTAAGGGGTGTTTGGTTTTCAGTCTTGTAGGAGCTAATAGAACATAAGGGGTGTTTGGTTTTTAGTTTAGTAGGAACTAATTAAAAGAAAATGGGTGTTTGGCTTACACGTTATGTTTATAAATTATATTTTTTTCTAAAACATTTATTCCACAATATTTGTTTTTAAAACACGTAGTTAAAATATTAAAAATTGTAAAAATACTATTTTGACGCGGTTTCGGCCAAACGCGGATAAAAGATAAAAAATAATAAAAATAAAATAAAATAAGCTCTCATGGCTAAATATGACATTCGTTGATTTCTCGATTGATAAAACGGATAAACTTAAATTGTACGATTCGCGAGAGTTTTAAAATCGACGATTTTAATAAAAATCGTCTAAAATGTAAAAGTAAACTCTTCAAGATTTATAAAATAATTATGAGACTGGAAATAGTAGTGACCTTGAATACGGGGTTTTACAGCATGCATGATAGGTGCATTCGTTGGAGACCACATTTTTTGGCCTCCGTGACCAGGTTTCAGGCTATGAGCGGCTGAAGGAGCAGATTGAAGAGTTCCAGGATGCTCAGATGAATATTGTTAATGATAAGGTGGAAAAGTTGGATACTGACCTTCTGGAAATGGCTCTTCACCTTGAGGAAAAGTTTTACCCCCATTTCCTTACCACTATATATGGCCGGAGGTGGCTACTGACCCACGACCTGAAGCTTGCCGTTGTTAAATGCTTGGGAGCAGCCATTAGCCGTGCCATTAAGAAGGGAATGCAGGATGGGTTGTCGACCGGCATTGATCATGGTAAGGTAGGTAGGAGTCTGGCGGATATTGTTGGCTATAATTCAACTGCGAAAGCGGATTATAACTCTGCCCTGCAGAGGCTCCGCGAGGTGGAATTCCCTTTACTTGCCGAACTAAAATCTCACAAAGATGCAAGTACTGCGGATGTTATGAATTTGGTCAGCTTGGAAGGTCCTCTTGCCGATGCTCCTGGAATGAGCGACTTGCAGCCAGATGTTGAACAGTGGACACTTCCTATCCACTGTCCTGAAGACCAAGTAGTTCTCGGTGAGACTTCTATGTCGTTTGCTTTAAGTGTTACCCATTCTCGAGTTGAAAGGATTAGGGAGAATGTTGCAGCACAGCGGTCGGCTCTTATTGACGTTTGGGTGCCTTTGGTTGACCCTTTGTCTGCCAAGAACTTGATAGGTGAAGCAAGTACCTCCGGTAGCATGCCAGCCGTTGTTGTGACTACGACTGCCTTGTTGACCACTTTTGCTGCTGCAAGTTCCGTTCTTCCTATTACTATAGAAGATTATGAGATCGTGGGTACAGATGGTCCGGAGGATGCTCAGGGAAATGGTCAAGGAAATGTTGCTTCTTTCCCCACAGTTGAATTTGAGAAAGAAGTGTTGGATACTACTCCGGAGAGTGACCCACCTACTAAACTTAATCTTGTAATGGTGCTTCTTGATATTTCTTTTGTTGATACTATGGACCGCGGCCGTGTGTGGCCTTTTTGCGGCGATTTTTGTACATAGAAAAGTTTTGTAACACGTTAACATTTTTACTGTTCGAATGCTACTATTGCTACATTTTTAATATCGTTAGTGATATGCTTAAAATGATAGTCTTGTTTGAATATTTATGGGTTATTCTTCCGGTATTGGGCTTGCAATACCTCTTATGTACGTTGAGTGAATTATTAGGTTGCTCATCCTTTCGTTATGCGAAATAACATTCATTGGGTCATACCCTATTGCGTGCGCGTCTTATTCACATATATAATTAACTTTGCAAAGTAGAAATGAATGAAGAAATTCTTAAGGTAAAAATAAATGAAAAAATTCTTAAGATAAACTTGTGAAGGTAGCTAGTCTTCACTTTTTCATTAAAATTTCAAAAGACATTACAAAAGATAAGACAAAATTAAAGTGCAGTTCCCCCACTGCGGAGTCCGCATGGGTGAGGTGCTTATATTTCATGAACATAGCATTTTTTAAGATTGCGGACATTCCATGTTCGCGGAAGTTGCTTTCCATCGCGGTCCCTCAACTTGTATGCACCCTTGCCTAATGCTTCTGTTATCTCGTACGGTCCCTCCCACTTGAGGCTTAGCTTTCCTACTTCTTCCGTATAGCTTGCATTATTACTACGGTACACGAGATCTTCTGGCTTGAAGCTTGTGCTGCGGACCTTTGAGTTGTAGTATTTTTTCCATTTTTGCTTTGCTTTTTGCCTCATGGATCGCTGCCTGTTCCCTTCTTTCTTCTAAGAGGTCCAGATTGATTCCTAAAGCTTTATTATTTTGCACCATATCCACTTTCGTTGTCCTTAGTGTAGGCATGCCTATTTTTGCTGGGATGACTGCTTCCGTGCCATATGTTAGTGAAAAAGGAGTATCCCCGTTGCTAGATTTGATCATCGTATGGTGTGCCCAGAGAACATGGGAGATTTCTTCCATCTAATTCTTGCTTCTTGCTTCTAGCCTGTCCTTGATCCCTTCCCCTAAGCTTCAGTTTGCTCTTTCTACTAACCCATTTACTTGCAGATGTTTTACAGAAGCAAAGCGTTGGCGGATACACAACTTTTCACACCAATCTTTGTACGGGTTGTCTCTAACTTGTTTTTCATTGTCAGAGATTATTTCTCCTAGAAGTCCAAATCTGCAAACTATATTGTCCCATATACATTTTTTTGACTTGATTGTCTGTTATGGTTGCAACTGGCTTTGCTTTAATCCACTCTGTGAAGTAGTTAATGGCTACTATCGGGAATTTGACTTTAACAGGACCTTCCGGGAAAGGTCCGGCTATGTCAATTCCCCACTTGTAGAATGGCCATGGGGAAGTGATGGGGTTCAACTTTTACTGTGGATTTCTTGGGACAGATCAGTGAACCTGACAGTCTTGATATGCCCTTATCAGTTCTCTTGCATCCTTGTGCATAGTAGACCAATAGTATCCAGTTCGCAAGGCTTTAGCTACTACGGACCTCATGCCTACATGCATGCTACAAGATCCTTCATGTATCTCTCTTAGGACGTAATTTGCTTGGAGCGGCCCGACACACCGTAGCCATGGTCTGAGAAATGATTTTTTGTATAGAATTCCATTAATCACGGCGAACCACTGTGACTTGCGCCGCACCGCTCTTGCTTTATTCACCTCTGCTGAAAGAGTTTCTTCTGTAAGGTATTCGTAAATCGGGGTCATCCATGCGTTCCCCTCTTCTTCCACTACTGCCAACACTTACAACTCGTTTATTGATTTCTCTTTTAGTTCTTCAACCAACACTTGTTTGCTCAGGTGTGCGAAGCTAGTGGATGTTATTTTGCTTAACGCATCGGCTTTTTTGTTTTTACTTCTGGGAACTTGTTTGATTAAGAACATCCTGAAGCCTTTGGTGAGTGTCCTTACTTTTTCCAAATACCGAATCATATATGCTTCCTTTGCTATGTAGGTTCCGTTGACTTGGTTAGCCACTAACCTGGAATCCGCATTTGCTTGGAGGTTCTTTACACCCATTTCTTCCGTTATTCTTAATCCTGCAATCAAAGCTTCGTATTCAGCCTCATTGTAGGTTGCTTCGAACCTGAACCTTAGGGCGTAGGTGAACTCTGCTCCTTCTAGACTTGTGAGTATTAGTCCTGCTCCGAAGCTGTCCGCACAGGACAACCCGTCCATAAACAAAGTCCACGGTTCTGGAAGTTCTTCTTCGACATCCATGGCAGTGTCCGGATCATCCTCTTCCGGACGCTCAACTATGAAGTCCGCTAGGATTTGTCCCTTAACAGATACTCTTGGTCTATAGTGTATGGCGTATTCTCCCAACTCTATACTCTATTTTTATAGCCTTCCTGCCACTTCTGGTTTTGATAATACTTGTTTTATGGGCTGATCTGTGACTACTATAATTGGGTGTGCCTGGAAATATCTTTTCAGACGCTTGTTGGCGTGTACCAATGCTAAAACTAATTTTTCCATTGATGTGTAATTTACTTTCGGACCTCTTAAAGTGCGGCTAACGAAATAAATTGGCATTTGCTTAGCTTCCCTTTCAGTCATTAAGACTGCACTTACGGCTTCTTTTGTTGCTGCCAGGTAGACAATGAGTTCTTCTTTTTCTTCCGGTGCGGTAAGTGTAGGAAGTTCTGCTATGAGCTGCTTCATTTGTTTGAACGCAGCCTCGGCCTCTTCGGTCCAGTGGAAGTCACTTTTCTTTGTGCACTTTTTAAGAGTTTTGTATAATGGTAATGACTTCTCAGCTGACTTAGCCAGGAACCTGTTCAAGCTTGCCAGCTTTCTGTTTAATTTGTGTATGTCCTTCAAACATTTTGGAGATGAAAGGCTTAAAACAGCATCTACTTTGTCCGAACATACCTTTATTCCTTTTGTATTGACCTTATAACCTAGGAACATCCCTTCTTCTACCCCGAAGGTACATTTTTTTGGATTCAACTTCATGTTGATTTCCCGTAGGGTTTTGAATGTTTCTTCGATGTCCCTAATGATTTCGTCCTCTGTACGGCTTTTAATGACTAGGTCATCCACATACACCTCGAGATTCTTGGCGATTTGCTTATGGAATGCTTTATCCACTAGACGCTCGTATGTTGCTCCGGCATTCCTCAAGCCGAAAGGCATTTTAGAGTAGCAAAATACTCCTTTGATTTTGATGAATGTTGTCTTCTCTTCATCTTCTTTTGCCATTTTTATTTGGTGATAACCCTTGTACGCATCCTGAAAGCATTTAAAGGGAAATCCGCAGAGGGATTCCACCTTCCAATCTATTTCTGGTAGCGGATAACCGTCTTTAGGGCATGCTTTGTTTAGGTCTTTAAAATCTACACACATCCTCCAGCTATCATCGTGCTTTTTCACCATTACCGGATTAGATAACCAGCTGTGGTAGTAGACCTCTTTCATGATATTTGCATCCACAAGTTTTTCAACTTCTTCCTGTATTGCCTGGTTCCTATCTGCTACTTGACTTTTCCTCTTCTGCCTGACCGGGGGGCATCCTTCCCGTATATTCAACCGTTGTTCCGCTATATGCCTTGGGACGCCGGTCATGTCCGCGGGCTTCCAAGAAAACACATCTAGGTTACGTTAGAGTAAGTCGCATAGCTTGTTCCGTCTTTCCTCTGTAAGAGTAGACCCAATCATTATTGTTTGTTCTTGGTAATCTGGATTTATTGCTACCTTAATTCTTTCTTATGTGGCTTGATGGGCAGCTGGAGGCTGTTCCTCTGGTCCTGAGACCGCTAAGCATTCAATTGGAATGATCTTGCTACTTCTTAGTGTGAGCACTCCTCCTGTTACAGGAAACTTTATCATTCCATGAGCTGTTGACGAAACTGCTTGTATTTTTCTGACTCCCGGTCTTTCGATGATTCCGTTGTACGAAGATGACGATCTTACTACCACAAAGTTCATCCAAGCCGAGATTGAATGTTCTTCATCTCTTATTTTCACTAGTAGTGACAGTTGCCCTAATGGCCATATGATTTCGCCACTGAAACCTATTAAGGGGGCAGTGGCCGGAACCATCTGATTTCTTATTTTCGGGTGGAGTCTGTTAAAGCAATGCTCGTATAGTATTTTTGAAGCTGATCCTCCATCCACATACATTCGGTGTATGAAATGGCCCCCAATTTTTGCTTCAATGATCATTGGTCCTTCAGTACCTTCTTCTTCTTCTAAAGGTGGGAATGAGATTTCTGGGTTGGGGGGAAAACTTTGGGTAATTCTTTGTCTAGCTACCCTCTACCACGGCTGAACCATCAGGATTGCCAAGGCTTTATCCTTACTGGATGTTTCCCCTTTTTTGCTTTAATTCTTTGATTACATGCGACAGTTTCCCATTCTTCAGCAATTCTTATATTTGCCTCTTCAGGTGCATGCATTCATCAGTGTTGTGCCCCACCTCTCCATGAAACTCACAAAATTTATTGTTGTTTCTTTTTTCGATCGGGGTCGTCATTGGAGGTGGAGCTTTAAATTTTTCTTTTTCTAAGGCCAAAATTTCTTTTGGAGATTTTGAGAGAAGAGTGAACATGTCCTGTCTCCGCTCTAACCTTTGCTGATTTTTAAAACCTCTTTTTTTGAAATTCTGCTTATGTCCGGCCTCTTGTTGTTTCCATGACGGAAGTGACTTCTTTCGTTCTTGGTTACCAGCTGCTACCTCCCCCCTAAGGAAGGACGTGGTAATCCTCATCATCTCGTCTACTGACTTCGGGATTTTATCGTGCAAACGTTTGATTAGTTCGGGGTTTGTGATTCCATGCATGAATCCTGAGATTCTTATGATTTCTGGTGCCCCTTTCACATCCCTGCTTTCAACCTTAAATCTACGCACAAAATCTTCCGTAGACTCTCTTTCTCTTTGCTTGATATGGTGGATTTCTATAGGATCTTTGATGCACTTTTCTGCTGACGGAAGTTTGCTAAGAAGGCTTCTTTTAAGTCATCGTAGCTATCTACGGATTCAGGAGGGAGGTCGTCAATCCATACCCTGGCGGATTTGGTAAGTGTGAAATTGAACATGTGACACCATGTTGGCATTGCCCATCGTTTCACTTTTGCCGCTGCCTGAAAGATCTTGAGATGATCTTCTGGATCCTCGCTTCCGTTATATGTTTTGACGTGACTTGGCATGCGGGTCCTTTTTGGGAGATCAAAATAACGAATACGAGGAGTGAACAGATCAGTTTTCTCGCATACTCATGGCTGGGATAGATCGTCATTTTCAATGCTTGACCTTTGTCTTTTTGACCTTAACTTCCAGTGTCCGCCTGCACTACCTTCACTTTTCGACAGAGCTTCCGCCCTGTGTGAGGATGCTCTTTTGTTATGATGTTTCTCAGAAGCAGGCTCTGTTCCTCTAGAGCGGGAGCTCTGGTAACAGCTCTCAGTATCTCTGCGACTGCTATGGTATGATTGACGCCTTGAGTCATTCGAGTATGCGGACACACTCTTCCCCTTATCTCCAAGCCTGTAGAATACACCCTTTTCCAGCCTTTTGAACATCGTTTTTCTTTTCGGATCTTTCTTCCTTGGTGACTCAGGTCGGCCGTGTCTTGGCTCAGGACTTCCGGACACGCTGCGGACACGTCTAGATCCGAGCCTCTTTCTGAGGTCCCTCCTTCTGCTTGGTGTTCCTGATTCGGAGTGCTGCGAAACCTCGTCGAAATTAAGACGAGCTTTTACTGCCTTGAGCTTTTCTTGTTGTACCTTTTCTTGGTGCACTTTTTCGGCTATGATTGGCAAAAGCTGATGGTAGTTTCTGTCGCAGTATTCTTGCAGGGCTGCATTAGAAGCAGGCATGTCCATGTCTTGCGAGATTTGCTCCTTTCCTAGCGTGTTCCGCACGGCGGACGTGGGTTGGCTAAGGGGAGTTTGCTCGTTAGTGCTCATGATGAGTATTTTAGGAAACGTGGTTGTATTCCTTGTCCCACGGATGGCGCCAACTTGTTAGTACAAAAAGTATGATGGGGTATGAGATGGATTTGGGCTGCTTACTAGACCGGGCCAATAAACTATCGATGGGTTAGATCTTGTACTAAATCAAGTAATAAGACGATTTCCTACACAAATAAGAGAAAACCGTTAGTCTTACCGTGGGGACGGACCCCACGATTAAGCTCCGACGTAAGAGTAAGTAATCATGTTGTCAGAGAATGTCAGAGCTAGTGTGTATAAATGTGAGTTAGAAAATCGTACATTTTGAGGTGTCAGAGACCCCCTTTTATAGGTGAGCCCGATACTAGGTTTTCCTAGTATTTCGCTTATGATTGTTAGTGGCCAGAGTGGGACCCTTATTGGGCAAGGATCCGCTTGTAATCGTGGTTGCGGACACAGATCACCTTCCGCATATGTGTTGCGGAAGTATTTTGTCTGCGTACGTCTTAAAACATAGTGGCAGCTCATATGTTTTGCTGTGTTGGGCCTGAGCCCAAATGTGTATAGTACGAATTAAGCCCAATAAGCCTACTACTCGTGCTATACGTCATCACAAATGTACATGCAATATCATATATTTTCTCTGTTGTGGGGATGATAATCAAATAAAGGGGTCCATTAAGTATGACGAAAAACAGAGGTACCAAACTACACAACTAGCCCATAAATAAACTGTAAACAAAACAAACATGTATGATGTATCATATATCTTTTTATATATTGTGGGCATAAATGCATAATAATCAAATAAGGGGTCCATTCTACTATAGCACTATGAAGATGAGATAAAGAGATCCAAGGTACAGATCTAGCCCAAAACATAATGTATTTATTAGCAGTAAAGTTCAACTCTAATTTTTTAATCGCATAAAAATGTATCATATTTATTAGGTTTTGTAGTTTTAATCAATGATCAAAAAACTTTGCACATAAATCCTAAACCTTTTGAATTTATGCAATTTCGGTTATTAGTTACGTGTTGGGTGGTTAAAAAAATACCCGAAAATGCCGGTGTGGGTAAAATAATGGGTACTGATATTTTCATGGATCGTTTTGATTCATCCACAGCAATAAAGAATGAAATTACATTTATGTCCCAATCTTAGTCTACTAATTACGAACATCGCAGTCTGATTACCAGAAACTTTCCCTGGATTGATTTATTTGATGTTTTTTTCCTTTTTGCAAAACCAATTACGAACACTCATACTTGCAGTGAGATTTCCTAATTTAAATCCATTAAGTCCAATCGCTCCTTCAATGATTACGATTTACGAATGTGCTGCCATTTACAATCACAAACCATTATTGATCAGTCAAATATTAAATAATTACCATACTGAATTTTCACCCTTGAAAATGATTGGAGAAGCAAGTAATCCATTTTTCACACCAGCACCAAATGGTGATTATTATGTATTTGTTTGTGTGAAACTGTGTAAACTCTATTAGTACTAATCACTAGTAGCTACATGCATCAATGGAGCAAACGCTAGTCAATAGAGCAGATTAATATCCATCTAATTTTGATGGCTTTTATAAATCTAAAACCCCTCTTTCAAGTGTCAATAATAGTTTTACAATTATAAATCTTTGTTTTAATTTTTATGAAACTAAAGATCAAAAAAAATATATGGATATTATTGGATTGCAATGTGTCGTGTGATCCACTAGCCAAAAATAAGGACCCTGAATTATATATATAATCAAAAGAGAATCAAAACGACTTAGTATTTGCCCCTCAGCTACAGTTGTTACTACAGTGACGCTTTGTTGGGCTCCCAATTTGACCTAGTTTATTGGGCTCTTACCTTGGGCCGGCCCAATTGGTTTTTTTAAACAAACATTTGTTGGCATAAAATAAGGGAAAGAAAAAAAATTACAAAAGTACCGATTTATTCAGATAAAAAATACCCTCGAAAATATTTTCGATATTTAATAACTTTAAAATAATCGACAGGGTCACAAACATAACCCATAAGCCCAATTATATAACACATATTTCCCTAATCCGATAAAATTATATTTAAAAAAAAACCTCCGTATTGCAAAAAAAAACCTTTAAACATGAGGCCCAACACATATGCCCATATAAGAAAAAAAAGAAACTATTAAACATGAGACCGAAAAAATACAAGGTACAGATCTAGCCCAAAACATAATGTATTTATTAGCAGTAAAGTTCAACTCTAATTTTTTAATCGCATAAAAATGTATCATATTTATTAGGTTTTGTAGTTTTAATCAATGATCAAAAAACTTTGCACATAAATCCTAAACCTTTTGAATTTATGCAATTTCGGTTATTAGTTACGTGTTGAGTGGTTAAAAAAATACCCGAAAGTGCAAAACTTCAAAATGCACGAGTTTAATGTGCAAAGCTTTTTGTTCAATGAATAAGTACACAACTAAGCCCATAAAAGTGAAAACTAAAAAATGAAAATGGAGATGCGGGGTATCGATCCCCGTACCTCTCGCATGCTAAGCGAGCGCTCTACCATCTGAGCTACATCCCCATTTCTGTTTACTGTTCATAAGCTATGGTATATATAATTGAAATTCATAAAATTTGTGAAATTGATGAATTATCCCTGTTTATACAGCATGATTTTTCTTGTTTGATGTATATTTGGTGGTTAGAAGTTGCAAACACTGTTTATTTACAGCGAGATTGCCCCTCAAATTGTGCTTGCTCATTCGTAAGTCGTAACCATTACTTCATACATACAACTAGTTGGTTCAAGCAGTTGCCCGCCATAGGTACTCGCCGTAAGTTGCAGGTCAAATCTTTTGAGAGATGTGATTCGGTATATCCATTTGAAGTTAATTGCATGTTTTTCCATTCTTCCGGAGTTTGAGTTTGGCATTGGTATTACTTAGTTGCGGTTTACGGTTCTTTTAGTCTAAAATCTATTTTGTTTCGTTTTTGATCATGTACTTTTTGGTGCTGGTCACTAGTGGTAACCCAAGCAACCCATAGACTAAAATTTATGCATTTGGTTTAATATGCCCCTATGAACTCAACACCAGTCACAATGTTAGAATCAAGTCAAATTTGCGTAAAAAATTGAGAGCAACTCGGTAACTACATTGAAGAAGAACGCTAAATCATACAGTAAGGATAATACAAACCATACATCCAGTTTTCGTATCACACAACTAGATATTGCACGAGAATAGGAATTTGATGGATAATTTCATTAATACATGATCCTAATCAAACAACATGACAGATGATTTGCAACATTTTACTTTACACAAAATAAATTGATTTATCCCTAATGTTGGAAGGAACAACAAAGTTGCAACAATGTAACAACTTATTGTCTAATGTAAAAGTAATTACAAACATAAAGGAAAGTTTATGATGTGAAGAGTACCAGAAGAGATCAGCACTTGAAAAGTGTCATCTTTGCATCATATTCCACCATTTCCAAGAGGTTGCCTTGATGTGTCACCAGATGCCCATGCTTCATAGTCTTTCACCAACTGCATCGACACCAAGAAAACAAAAACGTCATGCAGATATTCACATCTGCTTAAGCTAGCACAATTATCATTCAAGAGATACTAGACGGGCGGAGAAGTATGTAGAATGTATTGTATATTTGTATCTCCCAACAGGTCAACATTTTAAAATTCAACAAAAATGGAAACTGGTGAAACAGGTTGACCGGGCCAAATTCTTTTCAAATGCTTTAAACCTCCTAAATCACTTCAATACATCAATTGAATACAAATTTCTAAAAAAGAACACATAGAAGTGTTGGCGGGTCACCCAAACCTGACATAATCGGACTTATATATAAACTTGCCCATTTTGACCCATTAGCCAACCAGCCCATTTTGCACCTTTAATAAATACCCAAGGAGTTAGAATGTTACACTGTTCTAGCAGAATGTTAGATTGTTCTAGCAGAATGCTAGTGTATCATGGGCCACTATAGACAAAGGTCAACCTTATGGAATTATGGTCCCTTGGTTTTGCAACGGTTGTGAAGGAAGTCTTTGGACATGTTTATTCAGTAGTAATTCAACGAGTAAGGACTTAAACAAATTACATCATAAGTTTTTGGAAGGTATAATAGGCATTATCTGATCAGTAACAAACTGAATAACGATACGAGTCAATTTGTCAACTTAAAACAATTTTTTCTAACATTTTTTGAATTTCGAATTTTTATACAATATCATTACTGTGAAGAATCTGAGAAAATATTATTTTGATTATAAATGAGCAGACTAAGGACTTAGCAATATAATGATATGTTTAACAATTAACACTATTTTCGAGTATTTAACATACATATATGCAAACCCAGCTGAAGAGCAATGTACATTTGATACACATACTATAAAAAAGAAAATAAAGCATCACATACCTGTGCCATAAACCGAGGAAGCATGATCTTCAGTATCTGCTCAAGCACTTGAGTGCCACTTGATTCAATGCTTTCCACCGGGAGTGCTTGGAACGGAAATGGAATGTCAATGCTAACCTGAACAAAAACCTCCAGATAATGAATATACGCTTATACAATTTCAATCCCTTTAAATTCCAAAGAAGAGACGACGTTCATTTTTAGGTAACATAGAAAAAGTTTTTAGAAACATGGATATTTACATCAACATTTTATAATGCACGAACTTGGATTAAAATCCATATCAGTTTTGAACTTTGAAGGATAAATTTGACCTTGAACATTTATCTTTTAGAACAGATCGAGTAATTAAAGCGCGAAACATTATATTCACCTCGATAACAGTGTCTGATGTGAGTTGTTGCATTGTTGAACTGCTCAAATTCCTATCGCATGATATTCTATTCACCATAGAAGCTGCATGCCCATACCAAACCAGTGTCAATGGTGTCCTGAAAAAAGAATTATGTAATTTAACTTAGACAAAGTAACATAAAACGAGGATTATGTTTCTAGATCCAGTTTCTAGCTCTTTTATGATTTTATGTTACTAATTGCTTGGCCTATTCTTAGGATTTGTTGTCATCTTACTAAGCAATTGGCACTTACATATAAAAAAAACTCTTCATACTAGGTATTCGGCATCATCAAGATTCTAAGATCATATATTAATCGTATGAGAGCCATATCAGACTAACAGATATCAAATTTCTCTTATGGTTAAGCTTCTTTTAATGTCACGTAATAAACCACGGAATTGATAATGAAATTAGAAAACTAAATGCAAGTTACATGAGTATTATCATGTCATATTACTAAGAGAAAAGTTATACTTCACCTTTGAACTATGTGACAGATGTCTAAATCTTTATACACTCGTAAACCAACTATTTATAGAAGTTAGTTATATACTTATACGAACTCATATGTACTTGCCACCGTCATGAGAAACTCAGAAAAGTAAATATGAAGACAAAAGGTAACTAATTGCTCACCATCAAATTTATCATTTTGTGCAACCACAATCGGCGACCCCTCGAGCTGCAATAAGTAAGAACGTGCAAGTTTAATATCGCCATCACATCCTTAAAGGAAGTACAATGAAGAGGGAATATCGCAGAGATATCAATACCTTACAAGACAAGAGGTTAATAGAACAGCCGTTAGGCTGCTCTTCAACTCGAACCAACAAAACAGGACAAACCTCAAAAGCAAAAAACTTAAATTTGTACACGTAACACCTGAAAGTGTTGTCATCAATCCTCTCAATCCTTTGAGCATCCAGAACAGAGTATTGGCTTGCAGGAAGACTCATATACTCCACTGTCATTCACAACACACACATATAATCATAAAAGATTACTTACAGTGAACTAACAAATATCATCCGTTCCAATTTCCTAGGATAATCCAAAGGTCTAGTTCAAACTTACGCTTAAAGTTCACAAAATTAATGTGCTCGTAGTTATATATATTGTTGCCTTTCAAAAAAAAAAATGAGAGGCGGAAATCATAATCAAGATCCTGGAAACCACTCGTTCAACAATTATTGTCCATCTTACGAATTAAATAATATTTTGAGACGTATTTTCAAATGGAGTAATTGTATTTCCCAATTTAGAAACATGTTGAATACATTGGACCATTACATATACCCAAATTTAGTTATAGAGAAATGTATCGGAGACCTAAAAATATGCTAAAATTTGTGCCTAAAATTGCCAAATTGCATGGCAGCATTTGGTTGCATCGAAGGGATTCACTTCTTTACAAACCATTAAAACTTGAATACATAAGCTAACGGGGTTGTTTGTTTAAGCTTATATGTGGGCTTAATGAGTTTATTTGATTCGTCTTATATCATAATAAAACGAAAATGTCTAGCTTATATTGGTTTAGGACCTTTTTTATGGTACAATAAACTTATAAAATAAGCTCATAAGACCTCAAAATAAGACGAGATTCCATAAGCCCATAAATAACCATAACAAACACAAATCATGAGATTAGTCTTATTTTTACGCTTCTCAATCATCTCTCTTTCATCAAATATTAAAATTCCATCAGCTAAAGTCACAAACATATAACTGAAAACAAAATAATCAAAATATATATTAGATCATTACGTAAAGGACGTTCGAGTGGACGAACAGCAATCGACTCAGTTCTCCGAGCAACAAATCGAGCTTTCTTTGCAGAAGACGTATCAGCAGCAGCTGAAATTGACAGTGATTGTTTCGGTGAATCATCTGGTGACGTCACTCCAAAAATAGCATTACGTGGACTAACTGAAATAAGTCTTTTTCTAAATTGAGATGAAATCGAGCACGATGATGATGAATAATAGTAACAACAACTGGAGCTTAATGCCATTATCTGTAGAATTAAATAAAAATTAGTATAAAGTTTAAGTGAATTTGTGTTGGTGTATCATAGGTCAGAGTGAACTGTGTGTGTGTGGTATAGGATAAGCTAACGTACGGTATCTGTGAAGGGTTTATGTTAGCTCGAGTCTACTTCAGCATGCTATTATCTTCGGATTGCTAAATTGAGCGCATTTATTTACCCACCAAAAAAAAAAAAAAAAAAAAACGGGCTGGCCCAAAACGGGAGCCCGTTACTGTAGCACGGGCCCACTGTCAAAACGACAATGTTTTTGTCACAGAATGTATATATTTATAATATAGTGCCCTGTTTAAGGTAGATAGCCTGTTTCCGGTTCTATCAAAGATAAAAAAAAACCTTTGGTCTTGCAAGGAGTAAGGATCGAACACCGTCTTTAAAAATAAGGGTGATAACCACCTGATCCAACCTTACTATCTATACTCCTTATAAAGGAAAAAAGGGATTCTCTTGAAAGTTGAAAAACTACTTATTTAGGAAAAATTTAATGCATGAATCTTGAAATATTAAAATTTCAACTTACACACTAATAAGCATAGGGTACAATTTATATAAACATAATTAGAACCTCACAATTAATACATTCAAATATAATTAATAATCTCTTAAAACACCCCATTACATAAATGTAGAATGATATATACACATTGTACAACCATAAGAAAACATAATCTATCTATACTACATTATAAAGCATTTTCAACCCATTTTTGAAAATGTTAAAAAATTAAGTAGTGCAAATTTTTATGCACGTTGTACAATCTTTTTATGCAACCAATAAAAGACAAACAAACAATTTAACACCATCTTTAAAAGCCATTAAAAAGGCTGTTACATTTCAAGTTACAAAACATAATGTACAATCTTTTTATGCAAGCAATAAAATTCTGCCAAACAATATAACACCATTTTTAAAAACCATTAAAAAAGCTGTTACATTTTATCACTATAAATATATCTACAACCCATTTCACACACCACACAAACACATACACAACAAAAAAAAAATACTCGCTATTCTCTCATCTCATAAAAACTAGCATCCACCACCCCCACCTCATCACGCCGGCCCTACCATCGGACGTCACTACCACGCCGGACGCCACCACCACGTCAGACGTCACCACCCACCACCCAACGTGACACGCAACACTTTCAAAGTATTTTTTTTTATAGATTTACAATTACATATATTGTTTGTAGATCTAGGTTGTTGATAATATATTTAATGTTTTAATTTTTTACAGAAGCTGTCGTCGCTGCGCCCGAGTCATCGGATAATCTTTCGCCGCCGTTTTGTCGCCGAAAAAGCTGGTATAATTTGTATGTTTTATTTTAAAAGTTAATATTTGTTACCAAATTCATTATGTAATTTTTGTTACAATGTTGTTGGTATTTGCAATAAAATTTATTACATAATCAAGTTTTAAGGGTTGTTTATGTAGACTTATAAATTTTATTAGTAGATCTGACTTATTATTATTTTTTTGCATTTTTTTGTTACAGCCGTTGCCACCGCCGCCGTTGTCTCGCCAGAAAGCCGCTTCGGTAGCCGTTGTATCGTCGGAGTGTTTGTTTTCTTTTTTAAATCAGAAAGTTGTTGTCGATGTATTTGCCGCAGCCGCTGTTACCGGAAAATTTGTTATTGTAGATGCCTTGCCGTTTTTAAAATTTTGGTTTTTAGTTTTTTTGTATAAATTGTAGTGATTTAGTAAATTTTTTGAGTAGTTTGTTTTGTAAATTTGTATATGTTTTTATGAACTGATTCTGGTTTGAATTTTGGTTTGAAGTGGTTTTCGTTGTAAGTGATTTTACAGTGTTTATTTTTTAGATTTACAATATAATGTTAAAAGGTAAATTTACTTTTCACATCTACTTTTGAAAACTGAAAACTTGGCATCGTCATTTTAAAAAGCTAGCACAAGAAAACTTAGCCAAGATAGTCATTTTAAAAATCATATCTTTTTGGTACATTGGTGGGTTTCAAATGTAAAAAATGAGAGATTATCTTTTGCTCTTTGTTTGGCACTTGAATACGAGTTATGCCCATGGTGTTCTTTTGTTTCCTTTTTCTGTAAATTAGTTATTTTTGGTTTAAATTGTGGTTAATGGTTATGATTAATGCTAATTTTTGTAACCATCGACATTTAATTGTGTGTAAATGTCTTTATAATTTTAGTTATAAAAAAATCAAAAGCCTCTTATGATAAATGTTATTTATGATGGAGTTACAACTCTTATGATAAATGTTATTTATGATGAAGTTACATAATCAATGATATTTATGATGAAGTTACAACTCTAATGATCAATGCTATTTATTTTAGAGTTATAATGCTATATACTTGGGTTAAAACAAGCGACAAATTTTCGAGACCAAGATTGATCTTTATAGAACAAGATTCGTACATCGCACCAACCCCGACTACATTATAAAGAGTTTAGCACCCTTTCTTGAAAATGTAGGAATGTTGAATGTTGAATCTAATTTAGGAAATTGGGATACACAATGTTGAATAATAAATTCAGTCATCAATACCATTATAATATTGTAACAGCCCATTTAATTTATCATTATAATGTCCTCCAATAGTTATTAAAAAGTGTAACCGCTAAAAATCATTACTATCGATAATGGTTATTAAAAATGTGTAACCGTGTCCACCATATAAATCCACACAAACCATTTCATATATCTCACACACAAATGTTATTTTACAGCAAAAGATAATCTCTCAATATAAACTCACTTTCACTCCTCAACTCTTACGGGTAGTTTCTGCAGATATTCTTTATATTCTTGTTAGATAAACGCTTATTTTGAACGTTATATGAAATATTTACCACAATATCGCATATTGTTAATTATCTACCGCTAAGAATTCTCGCTTCAACGCGCGGGTACTCGTCTAGTTTTTAAAATATATATTTATTTTTTATTTCAATAAATGAATGAAGATGATATTTGATTGATAAATAATGCAATTAACAATCTTTTCTAAAATTTTAAATATTTTAAAAATGAGTACTTATTATAAGACGAGAGGAATTTTTATTGATGTTAAAAATTAAAATATTGAAACTGAAAGGGTGTTTAGTTCGTAGTATGTTTTGAAAAAAAATTATAACCTGTCAAATGAAAAATATTTTATTTTTTGGTGAAATGGTGAAATATATTAATAATCAACAAACCATACATCAGTGTCGAGATCACAAAGCATAAATGGACATGCCCATATTATGAACAAATCACAATAGGATTCACCATTCTTCTAAGTTGTCCTTCCTGATTAGACAAACCTTAGACCTCCATGGAAAAACTCTCTGTCTTGACCACATTTCCACTTATATAAACACCCTACCTAAACTCACATGAATCCCTTTCAAGTGAATTTAGAGGCTCGTATATAGGGCATCATCAAGAGATGGATAAAACTCCTGTTCCATTAAGACTCAAGTACCAAGAGCTACATTTCCATAAACATGGCATCACTCATAGGCAAAGAGTTGCTCAAGGATACATCCCACTTGACTACATTTCCTAGTACTACTTTCAATTCATCATCCAACTACCCTACTGGAAGATAATTGAACCAGTAACCTAGGCTTCATCAAGCTGACATTCCACCAAAAGCAGGAAACCTTCCTTATAATTTTAGGTGATGCCTTTAATTGCATGTCCTCACATCCTTCATTGTAGTGATCCAACATCATCCACTACAGGAAAGGAGATATTCTTTGCAGAAAGGTTCCCAAAACCAAATTATTAGGCCCTCTGCAATACTATATAAACTGCCATATTCTGTTATCCATACCATAACTAGTCATCCAAACACTATTTAGTAACAATTTATCTTGTATATTTAGGACATATTCCTTATTCCTCAAAGATTTTAGAGACTGCCTTTGATTCCTTGACAGTAAGGCTGGCTAGTTTCCATTTAATCTCATCTTTCACAACTTTAATCAACACATCTTCATTTCTCTTTTCATCTTGGAATAGCCTCAAATTTCTTTCCCTCCATACTACATAAACACACGCTGCAGTGCCAATTTTACTCAGCACACTTTTGATGTTATTCTTACAATGCATAGTCTGCACTTTTCCAATGATATCATCCCACGCATAGTTTTCCTTTTCCATCATAATTATCCCTTTTATGGCTTCCCACACTTTCCTAGAATAACTGCATTCAAAGAAGAGATGTGGGACGGAATCAATGATTTGATTACACAAAGAGCATTTTAAGGACAACCCATTCTTCTATTTTGCCATCACATCATGAGTCTGCAATTTCCTATCTAGAGCCAGCCACATGATGAAAGTGTGTCTTGGTGTACATTGAGAGAACCACACAATATGATGCCAATTTATTATAGGGTACTGACTTCTCAAGTCCAGCCAAACATCCCTTATAATAAACTTAATTTGCTTACCTTTCCTAGTGAGCCAAACAGTCTGATCATAACAATTCTTTAATGCAGGAACCTCAATCGATCTTATCATATGGAATCTCTCATACCAGTCACTAGTCCATTTCCATCTTCCATTTTCAATCAAATCAACAACTTTATCACTGTCATTGAATCTTGTATCATAAATGTCCCTTTTGGTGATGACATTGAATAAGGGACCATTCTGCTTCCATTCGTCATACCATACAGAAGTTGTGTGGCCATTACCAATGCTGTGAAAAACATGAGGTTTCATCTTGCTTCTTAATTCCATAAGCTTTTTCCACCCCTAACTGTCATTGTCATCAATATCAATATCCCAAACATTCCTTCGTTTCAGTTTTACCCTGTTGCCCCATTTGACCCACAAGGTTTATTTTTGCTCCACAATCTTCCAAATTTTCTTCATAAGCAATACCTCATTCCATTCACCAAGGGGTTTGATTCCAAGTCCACCTTGGTCTTTATGCCTGCAAACCACTTTCCAAGCTATCTTAGCTCTGCCATTGCTATTACCACCATTATCCCACAAGAAGTTTTTCATTACTCTATCAATTTCTTTAACAACTGTTTTAGGTAACAAATAAACTGAGGCCCACTATGTTTGCATTGAGGCTAATACAGTTTTAGGTAACAAATAATATGTTAAAGGAATTGTAATTTGAATGAACTGTAATTTAAAGAGTTAGAATGTGTTGGAATTATAATGTGTTGAAATTGTAATCTCAACACATCATAATTCAACTCTTTAAATTCGTTGTAATTCGATATAATCTGTCACTGTGTTTGGTTAGATCTCAACGTAATGTAATTTAATTCTTATAATAATAATAATAATAATAATAATAATAATAATAATAAATAAATAAATAACATAAATAATAAATAAATGTTAATAAACAAGTTTTTGATACCCTCGCTTCACTGCGGCATGTTTTGTATACATTAATTTTAAAAAGAAATTGTTAAACTTTCAATGTAATATCACATACTGAAGTTCTGCATTACTACAATGTGAAAAAAAGTAGTTCAAGTTGTTTTTGTCCTCGGGATCCAGGTTAATATAAACACATCTATTGAGTTGCCATGGTTGGCTTAGCCTTGCCTTTTAAGCATCCAGTAATGTCGTGCACACTAAGTTTGAGCATTCATTAATGTCGTTCACACCAAGTTCGGAAACAATGGGTCTAGTAGGTCATCAAGTAGCCTTATCTCCATCAACAATCACCCAAATGGTATTCTTCCATTTCCTGGTGATCTCTCTGCCCGGATGTTTCGCAAAAGCAGTCGGGGTTAATTTGTCTGCACAAAAATAACTCTTTGTTGTTATATCAAATGTTGGTAGCTGTCTATACATATCATGTGCAAATGTTTATGGCTGTTATATAGACACCTTCATACTTCCTAATGTCGTGTGCCAATGTTTGCGAATGCACTATACATATCATGTGTAATATTAAACGCGACGATAGGAATAACTAAATACTTAAACATACACTACCACAACATACAAACGCATTACAAACATACCAGTAACACCTACATGTGGTTCAAACTCAAAAGTCACAGCCTAGAACTATAAGCATTACTTGACGCAATTGGGTCAAATGTACTAACAAAAAAAAAAACCTAAACTTTCATGCGGTCAGATGATCATGTAAATTACCTGAGCCTCACCAAATTCAAATATTTTAACAAAAAAACATGATTCTCAAACTCACATAATATATGAAAAGAACAATATGAAATAGAAAAAGGAAGAACGCTATTGAATCTAAATTTTGGTCTTGACTATTACTATTTAATTCCAAGCTGATATCTAAAGCATTAAGCAAAAGAAGTAGGAGGGTGGCATTCTATGACCGAGGTCGCAACTCATAGGCACACCCCAATACCGTGAATGTGTTCATGTTAGAGCAAATTTTGGAAGAAATTATGCATGAAGTCTCACAAAGCATTTTACATTGTCGATATCACGGTACGCTAATTTTTAAGATTAATATGTAGTATATTGATGACATCAAATAACGTTACATTTATACCATCATTTATCCTGAATAAATTATTCACTTTTATATAATTATTGCAAGAATCGTTACTTAATTGCTTAAATTTGTAAATTGCGGTAATTACGGAGTGATTTGTGAAGACATGCTAAAAGGCGCATTTTTGGAGCTTAAACGATAATATTTGAAGATTACTTAATTCTGCTCAATACGCCATATCCACAAAAGAAGATACAGCGTATCAGCGCCGGGACTTCATAAGAAAATGCGTATTCTCACTTCCTAGTACGACGTATCCAAGTTTCCCTATACGCCGTATCCAGCTGGATAACTATTCAGAGATTTGGTGAATAAATATATTTTGGGAAGTTATATCTGATTGATTATAAACTTAGCGCACCCCTATACGCCGTATTGACCTAGCTCAATACGGCGTATCCAGTTTCAGACACTATAAATAGAAGACTCAAAAACGAGTTTTCAGTGTGCAAAATCATATTCTCTATACCATACACATAAAAGATGTTTTTTTGAAGAAAAGAAGAGCAACCAAAGGTCAAGCATCGATCACGATTCCATAGAAGACACCGTGTAATTCTTATACTCTTGTAATCATTTAATTTTTGGTATCGTTCGGTAAAACGTTTAGTTTACCTTGGTTATTTGATCACGCTTGTATAATTACAATCGATTTCTTAATTTATCATTAAAAGTTTAATTATGTTTATCACATGATACTTGTCTATGTGTTTAAATATGCGACATATCATTCAACTGGGTCTAGTTACGCCTAATAAGTGAATTAGCTACTGGTTAGCTCTCCATATCGTGTTTTATATTACTGGACCAATAGGATCACAAATAATGTTCTATCTTTGTCTTTAAATTATAAGCTTAGTTAGACCGGTAGGAGACCCGCAATGTTTCGAAAAGTATGTTTTTAATTAATTGATAAAGACTTGAACAGTGAACTACCAGTATATAAAATACCATCAAACAGTAAGTGGGTAAAGTCCAATACACTAAAACAAACACATCTCCTTAATTTACTCAATTAAGAGTGTATGATCAATATTGATAAAAAATAAGTATATTGACATTAAACCTATAACATACCTTGTAACGTATTAAGCCAACCCTGTTCCAAGGAAACTAACAGAAACGGCTAAGAGGAACTCATTTTCCAAAACCATTCTCGGTTACAAACAGTAGCCATGGGGTATTTGTTCGCGTACTACACATAGATAAGTTGATTTGGTAATATAATTTCAAACAAAATACTGAAGAACTATTTACACGGTTAAAGAATTTACAGGCTATGGTGATTGCCAAGCAAGCTTTCTATTCCATCCAATTTTGTTGAAGGTCTAACATCCACACATGCCATCCTATCACCTTCTTTAAGCCTCATTGCAGCCGCACCGCTAGTATTTCTTCCTTGTGTTTGGATCTACAAAAAGGTAAAGATAAAACTCAGTTAACCTTTGGCTTATTATGTTTTATACTTTAGTACATTGAAAAGAAGTAAAATGGGTCAGAAATTGCTATCCTACTCCGTATTTCACATGACAGTTGCTACTAAAACATAGGCATACGCAAACGAAAATCAATTACTAACATATTTAATCGACATAGACGTTTAGGCCAATAGTGTCACTTCTAGTTACGTTTTTCATCTAAAATACCAAGTACATTGAATGTGTCGACAGCCGACTCAAGTGTAATCAACAACTTATGAAATTTGTAACTACAAAAATTATGGGATCTATCAATATTACTAAGTTATGATTTTACCTTGTTGTGAAAGATGGGCCTGGTCTGTCCACCATATTCTGATTGGTTCCTGTCATAACGACGCTTTCCTTGAGCAGTCGAACTATCTTTACCCTTCCTGTACTCTGTCCACCATATTCTGATTGTTTCCCGTCATAACGACACTTTCCTTGAGTAGCCAAAGTATCCTTACACAAACCCGCAAACTTCGTATACATCTAAGAGAAGTTGTAATAAAGTTTTCAGGGTGGCGAGGTGCTTTGCTTTCTCACTGCCCAAGGCTTTTTAAGTCTTCATCCTGCATATGTTACAAAAGATATGGCATTTAGTTTGAATACTTACTTCACTACATATGAGACGATAGGATGATAGTTAATTACCTATGAGTGTTTGGCAAGAAACTCTAGAGGAGGCCATGAGCGTGCAGGCACTCCAACATAAGGAAATCCATACCCATACCCACTCAGGACCGTCTAAAAGCCAATCCCAAACACGCATTTAACTGCTTATCTCCCTTATCATAAATGCTTAAGGGTCATCGTACAACTTGCTTCTATTTTTTAAACTTTCGTCAAGATATATAATCTATCTCGAAGTTGTTATTACTAACTAAATGACCATCAAATCAGTTTTCAAAAAAATAATAGTAAAACTACCCCACCGATGCAAAAGCAATAATGGAACAACTTATTAGACTGGTTAATCAATCGGATAATGTTGTGATTAAGATTCCAACCATTCAGGAAACTTAAAGATAATCCTAAGCACGTTATTTCTGTCAAAACATCTTACTTGACATAAGAAACCACGCCTGAATGATGAACCTAAAAGTATAGCGAAATTGTCTTACATAATTGTAAAAAGTTATAATACAAAACATGACTTTTTAAGAAGTATATCCGTAAGTTAAGTTAAAATCCATATTTAAATCCAAGGTTGTTAATGTAAGAGAGATGATTTTATATAATCTTCGAACTA
>BQNB010058100.1:0-37920 GCA_026074375.1 Tanacetum coccineum
AAAAACTTGTTTTTCTGCTGGGATGACATTCCCTTGACAATGAAATTCCTCGCATGGTAATTTGCGAAATCTGCAAACCATAGGGTACTATTAACACGAAGAGAAACCGATCCAAGAGTTTCGAGGGGAAATGTTTCCGTGATTTCCTTGTTCTCGAGTTTATCTTAATGAGGGTTCTCAAGTCTAGAAAGATGATCGGCGGCCAGATTTTCTGCTCCTTTCTTATCTCGGATGATAACATCGAATTCTTAGAGCAAAAGGATCCACCGCATTAGTCTTGGCTTAGCATCCTTCTTAGTGAAGAGGTACTTTATAGCAGAATGGTCAGTATACACTATGCTCTTGGACAAAACGAGATATGACCGAAATTTCTCAAAAGCGTACACTATGGCAAGCAATTCTTTTTCGGTCGTAGTGTAGTGTGCTTGATCTTCGGTTATTATTTTGCTGGCATAGTGAATTGGTTAGAAATGCTTGTTTTTTCGTTGCCCTAGGACTGCCCTAATTGCAAAGTCATTTGCATCACACATGAGTTTGAAAGGCAACTCCCAGTCGGGAGCAATCAAAATTGGAGCCTCGGTTAATTTTCTTTTAAGTGTATTAAAGGATTTGATACACTCTTTTGAGAAGAAAAATAGAGTCTCTTTTTCAAGCAGGTGAGTCATTGGACGGGCTATTTTTGAGAAGTCTTGTATAAAACGTCGGTAAAAACTAGCATGCCTAAGAAAACTACGAATACCCTTGACGGTGGTGGGATGAGGTAATTTAGCAATCACATCGACTTTGGCTTTATCAACCTCAATCCCGTCCTTGGAAATCTTGTGGCCGAGGATAATGCCCTCTTTGACCATGAAATGACTTTTCTCCTAATTTAGACAAAGATTGGTGTCTTCGCACCTTTGAAGCATCTTGTCCAAACGAGAGAGGCAATTTTCGAATGAATTCCCAAAGACCAAAAAGTCGTCCATAAAGACTTCCATCGTCTTTTTGACCATGTCATGAAAGATAGCCAACATACATCTCTAGAACGTGCATGGTGCATTGCATAAGCCGAATGGCATGCGACGATAGGCCAGTGTTCCGTAAGGACACGTAAATGTTGTCTTTTCTTGATCTTTAGGATCGATGGGAATTTGAAAGTAACTCGAGAAACCATCGAGAAAACAATAGTAATTGTTTCCCGCTAATCTCTCGAGCATTTGATCCATAAAGGGAAGTGGAAAATGGTCTTTACGGGTGGCTTCATTTAACTTACGGTAGTCAATGCACACACGCCACCCTGTAACCAATCGAGTCGGGATCAATTCATTTTCATCATTTGCAACAACGGTAAAACCACCCTTTTTCGGTACGCAATGTACGGGGCTTACCCAAGGACTATCCGAGATCGGGTAAATTAATCCGGCATCAAGAAGTTTTTCAACCTCCTTTTTGATGACATCGTGGATCTTTGGATTCACCCGTCTTTGGTGTTGGACCTCTGGTTTGTAGTCATCTTCCATAAGAATCTTGTGAGTACAAAATTCCGGGTTAATACCCTTTATGTCGGAGAGTTTCCAAGCGATGGCTCGCTTGCGTGACTTCAAAACCTTTATGAGAGCGGCTTTTTCCTTGATACTCAAGTCTTTAGCAATTATGATGGGCAACTTGTCGTCACCCTCCAAAAATGCGTATTCGAGATGAGGAGGTAAGTCCTTGAGTTCGACCTCGAGAGGTTCATCAATTGAAGATTTATCATTTTTAGCTTCACAAACTTTAAGTTCTTTTCAAATTTCAGGCAAATAATTTCCTTGAGTGGAGGGGGTAATGATGGATCATCATTGAGAAATGCTTTAAGAAGAAGAATGTCCCCCTCTGGGTCATAATAAGAGTGATCAACTTCCGGTGAAGTTGGATCATCTTCAAGAGCGAGGAAAGCGTCGACTTCCTCGAGAAGAAAATCACTATCCCCGAAGGGAGTGAGGGTCGGAGAAAAGGTATAAACGATTGGGTAATAATAAGGAGTAGGATTGCCACTTTCGATCACATCGGAGAAACCGAGAACTTCTTGAGAATACTCCTTGACTCGCGTATTCTTACTCCTTTTTATATATAAATAAATATAAACATATATAAATATATAACAAGGATCAGGATCCACAAAATCAATGAAACCGGAAGTAGTATAGAGTGTTTCCGGGTCGTTATGTCCCAACGAGGCTAGAATGGAAAATCGAATGACGAATTGATAATTGATGTTTGAATATGACAAGGATATGATTGGGCACTAAACCTAATAAGCAAATGCACACAAAGATAAGCAAGGAAAATAAGCTAGAACAAGCATAAAAGCTAGAAATGGTAAAAACACTTAAAACTTTTAAACTAAGACACAAATAAGCTCAAATAAGCTTAAGACAAAACCAAATAAGCTAGACTAACTCTAAATAAGCAAATTCAGCAAGCAATTAAGCTAAGCTAAGCAGGAGAAACTCAGCAGTACTAACAACAGTACCAACAGTATTAACTAACAGTACTAACTTGGAGTTAGTACTGCTAGCTTTAAGTTAGTACTGCTAGCTTTAAGTTAGTACTGCTAGCTCTACTAAAACACAATGAAACAAGAAATAAGCAAATAAGCTAAAACAGATATTTAACTATCCCTAATAAGCACTCAGGCATAAGAATAAGCAACTAGAATAAACTAGAATGGCAAATAAGCTAAAAAGCTACAACACTTGAATATTTTAAAAACCCTCTTTAGAAAATCACTATGAAAAGGTGAATAAACTTAAATAAGCTCTACTAAAGACAGTAACGAAAATGGGCTTAATCTACTCTAAAAAGCTAAGAAAATCTTAAATAAGCAGAAACAATAAGCTAATAAGCAGAAATGAACCAACAGTACTAACAGTACTAACTACCAGTACTAACTTGGAGTTAGTACCGCTAGCTTTAAGTTAGTACTGCTAGCTTTAAAATCCAAAAAAATGAACTAGCAGTACTAACTTGGAGTTAGTACTGCTTGTTCCAAATACCCCTTAAAAATCATTTTTCTTTTTTCTTTTTTTTTATTTCAAGCTGATTTGGTCCTGAATTGTTAAGAACAGATTATCCAATTACAAAATAAGATACTTATAAGCAGATTCCAATCAATAATAAGCCCTTAAATAAGCTGAATTAGTCTAACAGTTTTAACAAATGAACTAACAGTACTAACTAAGAGATTTGCACAAATCACTTTTAAACTAACAACTAAGCAAGATAAGTACTAAACATCATAATAAAGCATAAATAAGCAAATATAGGTAACAAATAAGCACTATAAGCAGTTCTGCAGTAGATAAGAAAAGTAAGAAAAAAGAAACTTACAACACCCTTGCTTAAACAGGGCTGCTTAAGCTTTTACAAGCTGGTCTACAAGCTCTAGCTTGTCAAAGACAAGCTAGTGGTGTCCATAAGCCCATCCAAGACTGGCTTATCATCCATAAAATAAGTTGTGGTGTATTTGAGAGTGATTTTGTGATTTTCTTTTAACTACTTAGCTTTTTTTTCTTTTACTAAACAAAAACAGCTTATAAACAAGCTCCTTTGAAAGCTTTTCAAACACAATTAAGCACTAGTTAGCAAGTGAGAACTTGGAATTTGAAAATTGGAATTTAACATAAAACCTCAATACTTCATTAATCTTGGAAATTAGTACAAAGCTGAAAGAAAAAGTACAATAGGCTGTAAATTAAAAATGACTTTTAAAAAACTAAAAATAAGCTAAGTTATATTAAAAATTAAGCTAAGATATTCTAAGATCTATATATGCTCCAGGCCTACAAAATGGTTCTATTTATAGTCGAAGTCTTCTCTTCTTGGTCTTCTCACTTGTGCTTCTTTTGTGAGAGCTTCATTAGGTGTTTTTGTTGTGTGAGGGACTTGATAAAAGTAATCTCAGCCATTCAATCTTCTTGTGCTTCTTTTTGAGTCATCTAAGCCATCGAAATTACTTGGAAATGGTGAGGGATTTCCAACATGGCAATTATAAAGCTGGAGGGGGGAGATAGTGGAGTGGTTGAAATGTTTATTCAGGGCGTTAAATGGTTTGTCAGGTAAAAGAAGGGAAACACCCTAATCTGGTTATTGTCGGGCGGAAAATGACTTTGATAAGTTGGCATCTTTGGCCCCTATCTCTCTATAACTTATGCAACTTCGCCCTTATGATACAATTTTTAGGGGTTTTGCAGAACAGGCCCCTAAAGTTGTATATTCTTCATTTGACTTAACCTTTTTCAAGGGTTGACTTTCCTGTTGACTTTTTTGACTTTGACTGACTTTGGCTTTGATTTGACTTTGTCTTTTCATTTCCGTGCTCTGTTTTTTATTTGTTTTTTGGCTTTTATTTTTTGTCCTTTTCTTGAATATCCTTTCCTGGCACAATACAAATTCAAACATACAAAACAAAAAAAATTTTTATGTTTTTATTTTTGTACGATTTTTTAGTCTTTTAAGTCCGTTTTTAATGGAAAATGGTATGTGTAATTAAGCACATACCAAAATCCCCCATACTAAGGTATTGTCGTGTCCTCACGCAATGTTATGAAGTAAACACTTAGAAAACTAAGAATCTCGATCCCCCTCGACTAATAACCTCGAAAAGTAGCTAAGTGTTCGTCAAGGGGAACTAAAGAATCAATAGCTTCGACAAGTCCCGTTTTCACCATTTTTTTATGTACACTAACTATCCCTAATATTTTTGGATTTTCCTTTTTCTTTTCTTAACTAACATGTTTGACTTCCTTTATTTTATCAACACTGGGATCATAGAATGAGAAGCGCCCGTAGAATAATCCACGGATGTCCGAATGGATAAATTCATCGTCCTCGATTTTTCACTAGCCCCAAGCTAAGCGTAAAAACGAAATCACCGTTAAGTACAAGTAAAGATGCTAACACTACTTATAACTATGACTTGTCAACTTTTCGCTCCCGACAATTATTCAATTAGAGTGATTGTGCTTAATTTTAAGTTAAATTTAGATCGACAATTTAGAAAGTAGTACAGTTTATGTGTATAACGATATTTCTGAAGAAATTTAGGGAAAATACTATATCACCCCTCCAACCAGTATATTTCTCGATAATATTCCAGCCGAGTTTCTGCATAGTTTATCATGTTGAACCCCACATGAGAAAGTTCGCATGAAATTGAGCGGGATACTCACCCATTTAGGGCCCGAATTTCTTAGATTTACCGCTATAAACAACACTATCAAGCACGCAACATCAAAAATTAATGAACTCATTGGGTGCAATTATTACCTATGTAGCGAACCTTTCTTCTCGAACGTCCCCGCTTCATCCCCCCCATGCTAAGTGCCCAGGTTTTTGACACCCCCACGGAGAAGTAACTTAATCGAAATAATCTACCGACGGCAACCAAACAACTTTTTGAATCTTAAATCAAGTTATTCTTAGTTCAAAATTATACTTGAGTTTAGAAAAGATTATCTTAACCATTAAATTATCCTATTAGACATTTATTGCTATATACTATACTACCGTCATCATTTACATGACTACAACATCGGCCACGCCTCCGACAAGATGTAGTGACTTAGTCTGACGACGGTTTCTTATTGATAACACCTACAGATTTATTATCTCACTATGGGCCTTGTTTTGAAGACTGCAACATCGGTTGTGAGCCGGCAAGATGCAGTAAACCTTTATCAGCCCACAGTTTTATATTATTTTTTTTTTTTTTTTTTTACTTGTCAAGCTTATTTTCCGCAATAGAGCGAAAATTTCGTTTTATGAACTCAAGTATAAAGCTAACTAAGAAGAAAATTTTCGTTTCCAAAAGAGCTTCTTTAGAAAATGTCAGTTTAACGTTAAAGCAAAACTTAAGCACGTTTATTAGTCAGGTTAAGAGCTTCTTGGGAGAAAAAGTGACAAGTTACACTTATAAGCTTTTTAAGATTTCCAAATAATCCTTGTTTAGCCTCCTACTTTGTAAATAACACTATCCATTTCGTTCTTCGCAAAATTTAAAATCCCTAATAAGAAGGATCCCGCGAATGCTTACCTAATAAAAATTCCTTTTATTAAATGTTAAGGAACAAAGCTTGGGCTCAACACGCAGATAGAGTTCAAATTTATTTTTCATCTAACCAATAGAAAGTCAAAACGTGACAAAACACTTATTTTATTTTTTAAATTTTTTTAAATTTTTTCATTTTTTTTTTGCGAAAATTTTTGTGGTAAAAACGGGATTACGTGATAACAACGACTCCAGGCAAAATCAAATCGAAGATTCACCCCATACTAGAACTAAACATCATCCTCGATGTTTCAAAGGGTACCTACGTAAATCTAAGGCCGTTTATTAAGTGTGCCAAAAGATAAAACGTTAGTCGATTAGATTAGGATATCGGATTCCCTAAATGAAGCTGAGGATGTGAAGCTCGAGCGAATGATAAAACCGAGAGTCTTCATAATCCGGGACATCTTGGACAATAAACCACAAAACATACAAACACGAATAATGAAATAGGCGAGCCTTATCACAACACAAAACACTTATTAGCATAAAGAAAGAAGATAGACTGGATATGCATGGGTTGCCACCTACGAAGCGCCTTGTTTTTGTTAACCGAGTCACAAGCTCGACTCGACCCCGAATTCACTGGTCCATGGGGAAGCAAGTGGAAGGTAAAATCATTATCGGACTTTCATTCAAGCGGTTTGGATAAACATTGAATTTTATGAAAGTTCCACTCCGATGAGATACATCCGGCATAAAAGAATGATAAATTAAGATGCCGGGATCAAAATGGTATCTTCATTCCTAGTGGAGAGAAGATAAGGAGGGACAACAGGATACGTGAGAAAAGCAAGAAAGATCCATACAACAATAAAGCCAGAAGACGTTGGTACATCCCTAATGGTACATTCACATTAGTTGTAGACACATTCTTACGAATCCCGGGGTCAATAGAAGTCAAATCTCCCGGATCGGGCTCAATCTTAAATTTGAAACATTCAAGTTTCGAGAGAGGCATGATGTGAGTGAGTTCATCGGCGAACTCCTCATGATTAAAGTCACTCCTATCGGCAGGAGGAAACTGATCATTTGAAAGATCAAAGATAAACGAATCATATTGAGAAGAAATCAACATGATATGGTACTGCCACTACTCCTCTCTTTAAATGATCGTTATCAACGTAGAAAAGCTTTATAATCAAGAAGGATTAACTCAGAATGAGTAGTGGGACTGCCACTACTAATCTCTTCTAGATTAAAGCGGAAAGTTTCAGATTCGGGAATAGAATTATCAAAGGTGTTAGTCTCCTCCAAGAAAAGATTAGGAAATGTGGAGGTAGACTTGATCAAACTTTCGGAAGATGGAGTATGATTATTTCTTAATGAATCGATCTTAGCAATAAGAAGATTGACATTCAACAATTTTTCACGAAGGATATCGTCTTTGATTGTTAAAAGAATGTCATCATCAATCCTTCCAACTTCCGGATCAACAATCTCCACCACCTCTAAGCTGACGATCTCAACATCGGGAGATGATGCATCGACATACTCGATGTTCTCATAAGAATCGTCATCACTCGAAGTAGAATCATCGTTGTAATCGATGATAGTCTCAGAATGTTCATTGAGAGCATTAAGAGGGGTAGGATTGTTACAAAGAGGCACATCACACATTTTGTCGGGAATACCCTCGGACTCACTTGGGATTGGGACAAGGTTCTCAACACTAGACTTTATGAATTCGTCCGATTCCGTTTCCGGAATAGTGTCAAGATGCTCGTCCCCCATACTTAGAGAGTTATCGGGTTCCTCGATTGGTAAAACGGGTGTGATTGCAATGGTATTGTCTTCGTCATCATCGTAGCAAATGGGAATCTTCCAAGATCGATCTTTAGCCGCTTGCTCTTCCGCGATTCGCTTTTCTTCTTCCTTCTTTTGTATAGCTTGATCAACCAAATCACGTAAGGTTGTCATTTGTTCCATAAGCTTATTTTGAGAATTGAGAAGCTCATTTTGGGAATTGAAGATTGGATGATTGACGGTATATTGCGGGGGTTGAAATTGGTCAAAACCAAAAGAATTATGATCATAGCAAGAATTTTGCTCATGATAATAGTCTTCATTCGTTGGTTGACATTGGTAAGTTTCATGAGGACCCCCGCAATTTTCACAACAAAGATATTGTTGTGGAAAACTCGGTGAAGTTTGTGGAAAATAATCAAAGTTTTGATTGAAACACAGGTCCTGTTCGTAGACAAACGGGACTTGAGGTGGACAATCGTAACCGTAATGAGGATCGTTCCCACATAACTCACGAGAGTATGGTACGTATTGTGGTTGTGGAGGATGGTTTGCAACACTTGGAGAATCGTTAGAAGAGTACGGAATTGAAACATTAGGATTTAGTGTCCATTCCAACTTACAGTAAAAACAACCTCCATTGTATTCATTGCAACCACATCTTGGCATGTGCAAAAGACATTGTTTTTGCAAACTTTGCAATTTTGTAGGAACTCATCAATGTTATGATTTTTGCATGTTTCCGGATTAAGATAATCGAATCTCGAGGGCAATTATAACCGTAATGAGCACCTTTCCCACAAGACTTACAAGTGCATTGTTGACAAAAGATTCCATCTAATGAATCACCGCACTCGTGACAACAATGGTCAATGTGTGGAGGACTTGGTGAGGAATTTTCACCGGGGTCCTGATTAACAACGATTGGCTCTCGAGGAGCATTAACAACGTTGGTATTGTCGTCGGATGACTCGGAGGTGTCTGGAAGACTGAAGGATTCTTTTTTTCCTCAAATTTCTTTTGTATTAGAGCACATCTTTGACAAGGAAAACCATGAATTGTCCCCACAATAGAGACAAATTTTCAATATTAAAGTATCGTGAACGAGTCGGGTATTGAACAAGAATCTTGGTCTCAAACTCCTTTTGAACAACCACAGTTTGAAGTTACAAAACTTCCACAAGACAGCAATCCTTTAATCGCGTAAATCGATTCAAACGATAATCGAATGGCGTCATAAGAATTAAACATTAAGATGGATAAGAAAAGAATTAAATGATACGAAGAAAAAGAAGATTATTATGTTGGTTTACATTAATTCCACAATTATATTTTAACGGACAAAAGGATAAGACAACTTAAACCTGATAATCAGCTTACTTCACGGTAGCTCTCAAAAAGATAAACGCACAGGTGAGCGGAGGGAGATAAGGAAGTACGCGAAGCTTATTTCATCCTTTCGGGCCGTCGCCCCCCCAAATAAAACCCTTAACACGGCTTCGTAGTCCTAGGAACAACCTCTTATACCCACTTTATAGTTTGTTTACATTCAAAGGTGAAGCCGTACGTCGTAAAGACACAAAAGGAAAGTTTTTAAATTCTTTTGTTCGAATTGGGAAACTACAAGTTCACGGAACTTATTATGATAATACCTCAGTTGAGAATATTATATTTTGGTATTTTACCAATTTGTGAATTTTATTTTCTTTTTTATGGACAATGTTTTTATATTTTTGATTTTTCTTTGGTTTTTTATCTGATAATTATACTAAAAGAAATGAAAAATATTTTTGTACTTTTTTTTTTATATTTTTATAATAAAAGAAAATATTCACAATTTCAAAAACAGATGGTCAAACGTAAAGATAAACGGTTGCACAGCCTCCCCGGCAACGGCGCCAAAAATTGATCCGCTCTGACTACACCTTAAAATATATATAATATAATAAAATATCAAATATATAGTAAGAATAGTCTAAAAGCAGAGTCAATGATACCGAGAAGTAGTATAGAGCTTTCCCGGGTCGTAAATCCCCAACGAGGCTGGAATGGTAAATCGATACGATCGAAGATTTGAGTTTGAAGGAAGGAATGAGTTTGGGAAGTTGAAAAAGTCAAATTAAACAATAACGGACTAAAACGTTTAAGAAAAACCTAAAAATTAACGAATTAAACTAGAAAACGAAGAGCACTACGAGATCCCGGAACAAAAGGGGGAAAACCTAAAATCTTTAAAAATAACCTAATCGGAAATTTTTGTTCACTTCTAAACTACTCTACGGGCAAATAACGAAGAATGAAAAAGACTAGACCGAAAACGAGTTCGTTGATCCCAAAACTGAGTCAAAACAAAAACCCGTACCCTGACCGTTCTTTAAAAAGTAAAAAAGAGGTTGTTAAAAATGAACCCTAAACGAAAAATTTATATTTTCCTCCAAACTAATGATAAAAAGAAAATTTTCTAAAAAAGCAAAATATTTTTTTGATAATTTTTGTATTTATTATGAATTAAATAAACTTTTAACTAATTTAAATTATAAAAAATACTAAATGTTTACGAAAAATTCTGAAAATTTTATAAAAAATACTAGACACTATAAGGTTCCTACGAAAAATGAAAAAACACTAGGTTGCTTAACAAATAAGCCCGAAAATAAGCTTTACAGCTTATAAGCTTATTTGGGCAAAATGTACATAAATACCATGCACCTTGGGTCTATAACGAAAAAGACCCAAGGGCGCAGTGGTAGAGTGTGTTGTGAAAGGGGATGTACCAGCTTGTCTCGGTGTTCGAGTCTTATGCTCTCGCCGACCAAGTGTCTTACCCTTTTTTTTTTTTTTTTTGAAAACTCAAAGAAGCAAAGTTGTTAAGCTCAAGGGCTTAAACAACTTTGTCCAACTAGAGCTTTTGCTTGAAAACCTGTAAATAAGGCCTAAAAACAAGCTCAAAGTTGACAGAAGAGGCTTTATAAGACCAATGTTATTTGCTAAGTCTTTTTGGACTTTTGGACAAATTAAGCTAAGGGCCAAAACAAATGTAAGCATATTGGTCTAAACTAATCTAATTAAGCTTAAAAGTCTAAAAGCTTAAGGTCCAATAAGCTGTGGGAAGCTTATTTAGCCAGAAAAGCTTAAATAAAGTTTGGCTACAAGGGCTTAAAAGCAAAAATGTTGCTAAGTCTTGGCTTGTGTTGCTCGTTTAAGCTAGGAAAAATAAGCAAAAGAGGCTTTATTCTAAACCTAGGTAAACAAATAAAAAGGAAATCTAAGCTAAATAAGCTGTTGAAAACAGCTTATTTGTGACAGAATCTACAATAAAGCTTAAGCTAAAATTTCACTAAGTCAATGGACAAATAAGCTAATGTTAAAGACAAATAAGCTTAATAATTACCAAGGCCAACCTAAAAAGCTGTGAGAGGCCACAATGAGCTTATTAGAAAAGCTAGGTAAGCCACAAAAGGAAAATAAGCAATCCCTACACCTAAGTAATGTAAAACAGTCAAGGGGCTAATTTGAGCTTAAAAATAAGCCAGCAAAAGAGCTTTTCAAAAGCTGAAATTCAACAAGCTTATACAAGAGCTTATAAGCTCTTGAAATAAGCCAAGAGTTTGGGCTTTAGAACACAAAAAGTCAAAGAAAAAGGGGCTTAAAATCTCCCCTTTGCACCAGGGGAGATTTAAGCTTAACTTTAGTGGCTTATTTGACAGCTAGTAATAAGCTGTCAAATAAGCTTAAATTGCGAATAAAACTGAAAACAGCTAAAATACTCTAGCTTATGGACTTGTGCAACAATTTTTAGCTTTAAAAAAAACCTAAAAACCTACTGATTTTGCTAAATGAAAAAGGGCTTAAGCCATCTGTGGACTAAAAACTTTGGTGGTTATTGACTTACAAAGTCAAGAGACAAAGGGAAATTTTGACAGCTTCTTTTGTACACACACAAAACACACTTTTTGACACTCAACACTCAAACCACAAGTGCTTAACTAAATAAGCACTTGTGGTGTATTTCAAAAGTCACAGTTAACAAAGAGGGTTTTTAAAACTTTTGAAAAACACTTTTCAAACTTAAACAACTTGTAAAACAGCTTAAAATGAGCTTAAAACTTAAGCTTAAACTAACCTAATGACCTCAACCCATACTTAAAACCATTTTTACCCGTTTTTGAGGTTGACCCAAACACCCCTTTATCTCAAAACTGTCAAACCAAAGTGAGCTTAAAACCTATCTATAAGCTAAAACAGATGAAACTTTTTATCTACTTCTATTAATTTTCACCTACTTAAGCTAATTGAGCTATAAAAGTGCTAGCTTATTAGTAGGAAATAAGCACTTACTCTACTAGCTTATACTAGCTATTTATGACAGAATTCAAAGTAATAGAAACTAGAATTGATTATAACTAGACAGCATTAAAACTAAAACTCCTAGAGGCTAATTAAGCTAAATGAGACAGGATTAAAATGAAGATTTAAAAGAAATAAGCAATTTGAAATAAGCTATGAATTAGCTAAAATGAAATTTAGAAAGAGAAACCTGAAATTTTGAAGAGTCTTCTTCACCTAGACATCCTAGTGAAGAGTCTAGGTGATCCTAATGGCTTCCAAAAGCCTCTAACCTTAAAACCACAATAAGCTGAATTTGAGCTTATTTGCTCTTGTTGCTTCCAAATTAAGCTCAAAACTACTCAAGTGTCCATGATAGATGTAAAATGTAAGAATTGAGTAAATGAATCACTAAAACAGAACTTTAGCTAATATTTGAGCTTGTGAATAGTAATAAGCTCAAATGAGCTTATTAAGAGCTTATTTGATGAAAAACGACTTAGAATTGAAATTTAAAGACAAAGAGACTTTAAAACTGAATTGTATTACTAGAATTGTGAGGTACAAGCTTAAAAGAAGAGAATACAAGAGCTTAAAGCTTACTTAAAAAAAACTTGAAAGAAAAATTGCTTAAAAACGAGAAATTACAAAGTGAAAACTGAAAAATAAAAACAACTAACTACTATTTTATCTACTCACACTAATTCTGTCCTAATTAAGCTATTTAAGCCTGAAAAGTTCTAGCTTATTAATAAGATTAAGCTACTTTCTCTCCTAGCTCATACTAATCAATAATATGACAGAATTTACTACTTAAGATTTCCATGAACTACACTCAGATTAATCAATACATTTGCATTACAATTCTAACTAAACAATGCTAAAAGCAATTAAGCACAAATAAAAGCAAAGAAATAAGCTCATTGAATAAGCTAACTTTATGCTAAAATGGGATATACTAGATAAAACCTGGAATTGAAGAATCTTCACATTTAAGCTATCCAAGAGTTGAAGCTTAAATGTTCCTAATGGCTTTCAAAGCCTCTAAACCTCAATAAGCTAGCTTATCTAGCTTATTTTGAGCTTATTTCTTCTTGTTGCTTCAAAGTGAACTCAAAACACCTCAAATGATCATGATTTGGATGTAAATGGATTAGATTAAGTAAAAGACTTCCTTAAAAACAAAATTTGAGCTTATTAACATTTATAAGCTCAAATTAGCTTATTTAGAGCTTATTGGGTAAATTCGAATTGAAATTGAAACAAAGAGCAAGGAAACTTTGAAACTGAATGTGATTACTTGAATGACGAAGTACAAGCTTAAATAACAAAGGTACAAGTGACTAAAACTGAATTTGAACTCTTAAGAGAAAATGCTTAAAAATAACAAAAATTACAAGCTAAAAATTAAAAACTAAGAACTACTCTCTTCTTCTAAACCTTCTTCTTCTTTTATAACTGAGGCTTGTGTTTGTTGTGTGAGAGGGGGAAAACAAACAATCTTGGCCCTTCAATTCTTCAAAAAGCAATCTTGGTCGTCGAAATAAGCTTGGGGAGATGTGGGATTGCCAACTTGGCAATCTCACAGCTGGGAAAGTTAGTGGAGGAGGGGGGAGGTGAGTACCCATGGTGGTGGAGAAGAAACACAGGGTAAAAACGGGGTTTCACACCCGTGAGTTGGTTTGGGGGGAAAACAAGGGCGGGAAAGTTTGTTTGAGTTATAACAGGGTGAAGGTTTGTGGAAATGGCAAGTTAGGTCCCTCAGGGTGTTAAGTGTACTTGCAACCATGGTCCTTGTGGTTTAAAACTTTTGGGGACTTGGCAAAACAAGTCCCCAAGAGTTATATAACTCTTTGCAACACTCGTCCCTTTGGTGTACAAGTTAGGATAGTTGGCAGTTATGCCCCTTGTAGTACACTTTGGCACATTGGCAGTTTGCACCCTTGCCTTTCATTTTCTCTTTTCTTCTTATAAGTATAAGTTTAGGGATTTACAATTTCAGTCCCTAAACTTATATTTCTTTGACTTTTGGCCTCGGGGTTGACTTGGGTTGACTTTGACTTTGACCAGTTGACTTTTCTGTTGACTTTTTGACTTGATTGACTTTTCGGCTTCGATTTGGCTTTGTCTTTCACAGTCTTTTCCATTCCGAGTCCGGTTTTGTCGTTTTGGCTTTGTTTTTCGTCCTTTTCTTAGTTATCCGTTCCTGCACAATACAATTAGCAAAACAAGCATATATTTGGCATTTTAAGTCCGTTTTTGGTTATTTTAGCTCGTTTTTAAAGGTAAAAGGTATGTGTAATTAAGCACATACCAAAATCCCCCATACTAAGGTATTGCCGTGTCCTCACGCAATGTTATGAAGTAAACATTTACGAAAACTAAGAATCTCAATCTCCCTCGACTAATAACTTTGAAAAGTAGCAAAGTGTTCGTCAAGGGAAACTAAAGAATCAAAAGCTTCGACAAGTCCCGTTTTCACCATTTTTTATTTGTACACTAACTATCCCTAATATTTTTGGATTTTTCTTTTTCTTTTCTCGACTACCTGTTTGACTTCCTTTATTTTATCAACATTGGGATCATAGAATGAGAAACGCCCATAGAATAATCTACGGATGTCCTGACGGATAAATTCATCGTCCCCGATTTTTCACTAGTTCCAAACCAAGCAATTAAACAAGATCATTTGTCAATATAAGTCTAAATGCTAAGCACTCATACTTATGACTTGTGAACTTTTAACTCCCAACATGAATGTATGATTTAAATGTGTGTACTCATTTGATTCTTTACAACATTAAGTGAATGAATTGGAATTTTCTTTGCATCAGGTGAGTTTTATAATCCCACTTTTTACTTATATTTTGGGATGGAAATGATGCAAAACTGTTTTTGAATTATGAGCTATGATATATGTTTTTAAGTGTCAAACTATATGATTGCTATGTGCTATTGCTATGTGATATGAATTGTGGTAAGGCATGTGTATGTGAGGATGACATGACCTTGTGTGAGACCCGGATGGACTTAGCTAGTCAAGTGGGTCAGTCTTGCGCGGAGATATTATGGGACGGAAGGGTACGATCCACCCCAGATATATGTGAATTTATTTTGTGATAGAATAGCCAAGCATATATGTTCGTAAATGTTGTTTTTATTGATCGCGGTGTGATAAGTGGTCTTAAAATTGTAACTCTCACCAACAATTATGTTGACGTTTTTAACATCATTTTCAGGTGAGCAAAACGTGTGAAGAGTTAGGAAGAGGAGTTAGCTGGACCATAGGCTTGCATACGGAGTGTATGTTTTATCTGTTTTTTTTGTTTTCAATTGAACTTGTCATGTTTTGTTCTTCATACATTATATGTTTGATTTTTGTTTTGGGCATTGTCTTAACACGCTTTGGATCTTGAAGTTTATTGAAAGTCATTTTTAGTTTTCTCTATTTTGACGCCTTGTGTTGTGATGACGCCTATTGATCATGCCTTGCGATTCCGCCTTGGTGGGGTGTAACACTTCTGTTGTTGGAAGCCTTACGTATGATCAAGTATGTACACCCTCATATTGCATACGTTACGGGTATGCTTGGATGTTATCAGTCCAATGGGAAAGGAACATTGTACAACAGCTAAAAAGGTTTTACGTTATATTCAAAGGACTAAAAACTCAATGTTGAGTTACCGAAAAACGGATAACCTAGAAGTCATAGGTTACTCAGATTCTGATTTTGCTAAGTGTAAGGATTCTTCAAGATCCACATTAGGGTACATCTTTATGCTTTCAGGAGGTCCTATATCATGGATAAGTCATGAGCAAGAACTCACTACAACTTCCACTATGATGGCTGAATATGTTGCATGCTATCACGCAGCTAGTCATGCCATATTATTGAGAAATCTAGTTTCTGGACTAAAGGTAACATTGTGATAATAGTTCAACTGTTAGATTTTCAAACATCACTAATTCCACTAGAGCTGGTTTATATATCGAGACTAAGTATCTATATTTTCGAGAGAAGGTTGAAGACAATATCATTGGCATGGAGTATATTAGCACTCATGACATGTTGGCGGATCCGCTTACTAAAAGTTTACCACCCAAGCTCTTTTTAGAGCATGTTGCCGGCATGGGTTTATGTGATATCTAAATTTAAGGATTTTATTGTTTTTTTTGTTTTCACGTTATGTTAAAGTTTGTTATTCTCTAGTTTGCGGACATTATATTGAGATCTTATGAACAAACGATTATTTTAGATCATTATGAATGGATTTATTTTATTACCATGTATGTATTTTTCGATCATATACAGTATGGATTATAATCATGATCATGTAGAAAAGCTAATAGTATATTTATTAGGGGTCCCGTGTCAATAGCGATGCTAGTGACTATGTTAGTTTGCGTTAGTGATTCTATATGATTGTGATAAAGTTATGAAATCAACTTGGCCAATTTAATGTTGTAAAAAATGTAAATAGAATAAGGTCAAGTGAGAGAATGCATGTTAGCATATTTCATACAATATTATGGCTTTAATCTATTTACGTCTAATATAAGATTTAAGTTTATTTAGATACCAAATTTTGTTTGGATACCAAATGACTAATCTCCACTCTCCATATCAATCTTGATCCAATGGATGAGATTAAACCCAAAACTAATTTTCATCCTTTTTTTTAAACTTAAATATCTCCTAAACCATTAATCGTTAAGCGAAAAAAAATATATCATCACGACGAGCATTTAATTATCTTTCTATAGATATCCACTCTGATATACTTTCGACAAAAAACAAATTTTGTTTTTCATGTTTTTTCACCTTTTTTTGTTTTTTCATATATTTTTTTCCGTTATTGAAACTTGCATGAGAAATCACATGTGATTAAACACTAATAAAATCACATGTGATATTAGTGTTAAATCACATATGATATTACTGATAAATCACATATGCTAAAATAATATATGATATTAGTGTTAAGTCATATATAATATGTAATTCCAATGCAATCACATGTAATTCGATGTTAGTGTTAAATCACATGTGATTTTATACGAATATATAAATTAGTGTGTTATCACATATGATATTTTCAGGCAAGTTTCAACAACGAAAAAAGAACGTGAAAAACGTGAAAAACAAAAAAAAAGTGATAAAAATGAAAAAAAAATTGTCCAAAGTATAACATGATCCAATGGATGAGATTAAACTCAAAACTCATTTTCATCATTTTTTTAAACTTAAATATCTCCTAAACCGTTAACCGTTAAGCAAAAAAAATATATCATCACGAAGAGCATTTAATTATCTTTCTATAGATATCCACTCTGATATAGTTTCGACAAAAAACGAATTTCGTTTTTTCATGTGTTTCATGTTTTTAAGTTTTTTTGTCTATTTTTCCGTTATTGAAACTTGCATGAGAAATCACATATGATTAAACACTAATAAAATCACATGTTATATTAAGTGGTTTAAATCACTAGGATATTACTGATAATCATCATATCTAAAATAATATATGATATTAGTGTTAAGACATATATATATTAATTCCAATGCAATCACAAGTTAATTCGATTTTAGTGTTAAATCACATGAGATTTTATTATGAATATATAAATATGTGTTAATCACATGTGATATTTTAATGCAAGTTTCAACAACGAAAAAAGAACGTGAAAAAACAAAAAAAATGTGATAAAAATGAAAAAAAAAAAAATTGTCGAAAGTAAATCAAAGTCGATAACTATAGAAAGATAATTTAAATTGCCGTTGTTGATGGTAGATTTTTTTTTCGTTAAACGATTAACATTTAAGAGATATTTTAAGTTTTAAATAATATGTGAAATAGATAAATGCAATTAAATTTCAGTAGTGATTTATTGTAGATAGATAATTGAAGGATTACTCCTCTACAAAGCAATATTTTAGAATCCAATATACACTCTCCACCTAATATAATTGTAGTTGATTTGCTTTAGTTTAATAATTTAATTTATAACCATATTTGGCATGGGAGATTTTGATTTGTAATACTTTACCTTGATTCCTACTCAATCTTCTCACATAAATAGAGGGGATTAGTTCCACCCATCACACACAAAAATTCAATCATCTCTTTCAGGTAATATCAGAAAAGTTCCACCAATATTCCATGGCTTTCTTTACTCTCAAACGTCTTTTTTTTATGTTTATCGATTTATTCTTCTTATTATACATACGCATGATTATGGAATTAAATACAACAAATAACATTAACTCGTTGCTAGAGCCTGATGACGACGACGAAGAAGAATATTTTGATTGTGAAGACAACGAAGAGTACTTCAACCATGAAAACGACGAAGATATAATATTTCCGTTATTCGATCAAAATTTATTATATATACCCATGATTATGGGATTAAATACAACAGATAACATTAACTCGTTGCTAGAGCCTGATGACGAGGACGACGAAGAAGAATATTTAGATTGTGAAGACAACGAAGAGTACTTCAACCATGAAAACGACGAAGAATTTACATTTATGTATCTAGATGAAAACAATACACCTATTCCAGCGGACAAAGCATTGAAAAACAAAGATATCCATCCAATATTTCTGTTATCGTATTAAATCAAAATTCATTATCTTAGAAGAACGAAAACTCCTACTACCTATTAATCCTCAGTAAATAAAGGTTTTGTTGAACAATCAAGTAGCAATTAGTCCTTCCACGTCAGCGATACGACCAGAATAGAAAGCCTTGCAATGGGACCATACTGTAACACGAAAAAACAACCTCCCAAGTTTTAGTAAAAATGAGCAACTCAACATGTATTTCCTACGCTTGGAGACTTAAAGATTATGTTGGTTGCAGTAAGTAGTGATGGTCAAGATGCGTTTTGTTTTCCTAAGAAGCCTGTTAGGTGGGCATAGAAGGATCGTCTTGAAAGGCAATGGTGAAAAAGGAAAGGGTTAAAGGCAGAAAATGGAATGTTTTCGGGACACGAGGTGTGTCTAAGAAGTATGGGACCATTTTGTATGTGGAGAAAACAACCTCCCAAGCTAAGTAAAAAGAGCAACTCAACATGTTTTTCTAAGCTTTGGAGACTTAAAGATAAGGTTGGTTGTAGTAATAGTGATGGGCCATTGAGATAGTCAAATGCCTGTACGCGATATCGCCATACCCCGTAAACACTCAATCATTATACTCTATATACACATGTGGATTACGTAGGTTAAAGTACATGGAGTCATTTTCCTTAAAACTACATCAGATTTGTTTATAGATATGCAATCATTGAAGTTTTGCAACCACACTATTCCTATTTATAATCATAACTAATTGATATGAGTAAATGGTTTTTTTTATGTAGATTAAATACCTGGCCATCACAAGCACATTGACTGACATTGTCCACCAGCAATGGTAGTTTTGGATTAATTCATATCATACTCAAACTTCATGTTCTTTTTTTCTATATAAGTTTTAATATATATAGTCACCTACAAGTAATTAGATAGTATATAAAAATGGTTTGTTAATGTAGATTTGAAGAGCATGCCATCAAAAACAATCAAAAGAGCTATGGCGAAGTTACCAAATAGGCCACAAAAAATTCAAGCCTTAGCTAATCGTTTCATAAACCGCAAAGACCGAAACGAACAGATCCATGTTGCATCTCCTGATGGAATGTATGACCGGAAAAAAAACTTTACGAGTCTGTTGAATATGAGTCGTTATTAGGTTGGATGACGAATGATTGGATTGATGGCACCATACTTCATTGGTGGTGCATGTAAGTTTGTTAATGTTTTAATAATTATTACTATAACATAAATTCTTTTTAATCAATTATAATAATTATTATATTCTTGATCTAGGCACCTGTTTGAGATGGTAAGTAAGGAAGAGTTCAACACCTGTGCATTTTTCAATCCCACGATTATCCAAGGGCGTGTGTGCGATCAAGAGAGTAATTTTGCCATAAAGCATATTCTCGCTACTGTTGAAGCACATAAAGAGAAAGAGATATTCCTTGCACCATATTTGCAAGAGTACGCTATTTTCTTGTTATAATATAGTTTTAATTAGCATGCATTGTTTATACTAAGATGTTTAAACTTTTTGTGTAGTTCTCACTGGGTCTTATTTTTAATTTGCCCTAAGACAAGGACGGGATACATATTCGATTCATACAAACGAGACAAGAAAAAGACCTCAAACAGTTTCTATCTGAGCAACATAGTGGAAAGGTTAGTAATTTAAAATATACACATTTAGGGGTGTTATCAAGTTGGGTATCGGTTTGTCGGGTGTTATCGGGTCGGGTGATTCGGGTTATCAGTTTACAAAATTAGCCTGACTCAACTTATATATTTATTCTCTACAATTAAATTCTTGAGTAGGCAAGCAAAACCATATTCGACCTGCGAAAGCCGTATGAATTATTGTATCTGATCTAAACAAGGCCCATCTCACTGAGTTACCATGTTCTTTAATTCATTAAAGTGTGTTGAAATTGCATATGTGATGTTAGATGACTATCATTGAATACCAAGTTAGTACTTAGTAAGTTGTAGCAAAATAGGATATAGTACCACAACAATAGTCAAAATCCTCGTTAGTAGCCATAACAAGAGCATTTATATATTAATAAAATGTTATGTGCTGATCTTGTGCATCTAAACTCTTTATCAAAGTAGGTAGTATTTCATCTCAGTACCAACAATCCACCATTTCTCCATGTGAAATCTTAATGGAAATGTATAATATTCTAACATAATACCATTCTTGTTTAGGTCTTTTGACAATTCATTCAAGTGGACTATGCTTGAGGTAAATCATCTACTATTTGCGTGTATACTAGCTTTAAATGTATATAAATATAATATTTAATGTATACTTGTTATTTGATGATAGTGTAACCAACAAGTAGCTTTGTGGGAATGCGGCTACTACGTGATGAAGTTTGTTTTTGAAACTTTGTATATAAAACAAAAAACCTTCCCGCATGAGGTAAATGTTTATACACTTTGTTTATTTGCATTTAATCGGTTATGTGAAACTATTAACGTTTTATCTTATTATGTTTATAGCTTCATGACTCTACCAGAGCTTTAAGGAAAGATGAGTTGGACGGATTGATAATCAATGCGGGATCAAAGTTTTTCCAGGAATATTGCAATGACGATTAGGCGAGTTGATGATTTCTATAAGATCGGTACGTGGGAAAGATGTGGTTATCTAGTTGCTGTTGTTGGCGCTTTGCTTTTGTAGGTTCACTAATAGTATTTTAATTGTTTTCTTTAGTGTGTCGTTTGAAGGTTTTAGTTGCTTGTGTTAGGTCTTTGTCTTCAATCAAGTAGGCTGTTTGTTTTCATTTTAATAGGATGTTTCATACAAGTTCATCTCTTTTGTTTGTTGATGGCTTGTGCCTCTTTGTATGGCTAGACCTTTTTTGTTTATTTAGTAATATGTTCTTTTGAAATGAAATTGTTGAAGTACTTTTTTGTGTTGTGATTGTTTAATAATGTATTTCTAGCAGTAAATTGTCAAATGCTAGCATTTTGCTCCAGAAAGCTGTCAAATAGCATTTAGCTCCAGAAAGAACCCATTTTAAGGAACGCTATAACTAACCCATTTTAAAGAACGCTCCAAAACCCAAATAGACTAGCTTTAAAACAAAGTCATTTTAAAGAACGGTTAGGAACAACCGTGACTTAAAACAACTTAAAACCAAAATCCCGTGACATAAAATCACTTTTTAGGAACGTTTAAAAAACCGTACTAAAAAACAACTTATCTTTTGGAACGCCATTTATTAAGACGGTTTAAAAACCGTTCTTTAAAATCTTTTTAACCGAACCTAATAATCCTTTTTCCACTAGTGCAAGTTCTTTAAGTGTGCGCGTCACTTCTCAAACGATGTACAACATGAAAGCGATTTGTAGGTCAGGAAAACCTCAGACATATAGATAAAAAACATTGTCACATAAGCGATGTTTACACTTTAAAAATTAGGCCAAGAGCATATTTTTAAGCGTTAATTTATCAACTGAGGACTCGAGTGAGGTTCATTAATCATTATTTGTGTGGTTAGTTTAAATATCCTTTCTTCTTTTCTCCTTATTTCTGCAGCAAGAACCCAGATTTATTTGGAGAGCTTAGCAAAGGCCAAAGCCCCAAGCCCCAAGGTCATGTCTCTCCTATCCTTACATTTGATGATGCAAATTAGTGTGCAATATGAACTAAAACATCTAACTTAAGTACTATTTTGTTCAAAAATTTGGTGACTTTTAATGCATTTATGTTATGACAATCATGCGGTGTTTAGGCTAAAAATCTATATGCAGTTCATGGTTTTTTCCTGTTCGGATTCTCGACTTTGTCCATCACATATTCTAGATTTCCAGCCGGGTGAGGCCTTTATGGTTCGAAACATTACTAGTATGCCCCCCCCCCCCCCCATATGACAAGGTGCTGTTTATTTTCATATTATTAAATAGTCAAACAATATTGCATCATTTAAGCCTAACAATGCAACAGTTAACTATAATCCTTTTGAATAATTGATTCCTTGTGCAGATAAAGTACTCAGGAGTGGGGTCAGCTATTGAATATGCAGTATTGCATCTGAAGGTGATACAATGTTAAACAACCCTTTCTAGCTATAATCCTACGTGTTGGGACATCTATCCCATACTTAATTTTTGCTCTATCAGTCTAAAGAATTTATGTTTATGGGTAAAATTATGGTCTTCAGGTGGAGTACCTTCAGGTGGACATCTATCCCATACTTAATTTTTGCTCTATCAGTCTAATTTTTGCTCTATCAGTCTAAAGAATTTTTTCACTTGTATCTACCTTTAAAGCCTCCTGGGCAACCTTTAAAGCCTCCTGTGGCTGCTGTTCTGTTGCTTCACCTTCCGTCGAGAGTCACTGAATCGAGTACCATATTGTATATGACCAGCGACTTCATTGAGGATTTGAATTTTGCAGAACAATGCACCAAGTGTGAGATGGAAAGTTGAAACAAATTTAAAATATTCTTACTGAAGTCAAACTTTAGTTTTACTGAATAAAGTGAAAAATGCAGGAGGCTGTGAATGTATCTTTGGGGATCCATATTAAGTTCACACTTTTGTTAAAAGCAGGCAGTTAGGAAACAAAACACTTTCCCTAAAAGGAGGATATTACAACTTTGTTAAGTGCAGTTTTGACACCTGGTCTCTTGATTATGGTGTTTCACCCTCTCTCACTGTCAAATAGTATATACATGCATGCTTTATAGGTTTTCATGAGAAAGATAAGGGGACCCGAATCCATGACCTCTGATATATTAGACGAATTAGGGGAGGACTAGGACACGTTCAAGGCTGCTGTTTTATAGTCTAAAAACTTTTGTAGGATAAGATATGATACTTTACTTGTCTTCTCATTAGTTATTTTCATATAAATTATAATGTAATAAGCTCTCTCAAATGTAGGGCAAATAAATGCTGATAACTGAGCAATTGTATGCTCCCCACAAAATTGTAAAGGTTATCTTTTAATTATACTTAATTTCACAGTTGATTCTAGGGCCGTTTGATTAGGAATTTGTAGATTCTTCATAGGGTCATGATGCTTTATACTCGCGACATTAGATTTTGTTGTTAAGTGGCTTTGATGAGGAATATGAGGATACCGTTTAGAACCCATTTGTTTTGCAAGTTTCTCTATTTTTATCACAGTTTTAACTCTATCAATCATGGCAATTTAAATCCAATTCAAAGTATGATTATTTTGAAAGGAAGATGGTTTACATAAGCTAAAACATGAACAAAACAAGTCATTAAAACTGCACTAAATATTTCAATTATTGAACACAACTCGGCACATGTTTGCTTACACTTATTTGGCTAGCTTTTCCAAAATATACTCTTCAGAAAGAAACACGATATACAACAACCTTTCCAGTAGCTCTATTAGTTTCAAGGTATGAGAAAGCTTCTTTCACTCTGTCAAATGGAAACGGACTGTTTGGGTCAATTACTGCCTTCACCTTCCCACTCTCTAAATACGGGTTCAGCGTTATCAACGTGGAACCGGTTGAGGTCAGAACAAAACGGAAACCTGGTGGTGTCATTGCACCAGTTAGGACGACTACACTTCCACCTTCATTCACCACCTTCGCTGCTTTCTCCGCTTGCCCTGCAACCAATAAGATAATGATCATCTCACTTTCAAGCGTCAAAACTTTTTTGACCCAATAAGCACACTCACATTATCAATGTGTGTGTGATTATCAATTGTAACATAATTACTAACAATCGACTTACCAATGGCATCATATACAACTCATATTTTTCTGGCAGTTCTTCAAAAGTTATTTCTCTTTTGTGTAATCAATGGCTACATCAGCGCCTAAACTTTTGAGCAACTCCAGTTTTGGCGTACTAGATGTGGCTGCTACTTTTGAAGCACCAAATACTTGTTTTGAAAGCTGCATAGAAAAGTCTTGTTAATGAATAAACATAGATCACTCATACGTCAAAGCACACTACAACAATTGCAATTTTCCCCAGCGACAAAACCGGGGTATCTCGGGCGACTTGTCGCTGGGGATGCGTTTCTCGGGCGACATGTCGCCCGGGATAAGTTAAGCGGAAAACCTCGAAGGGGATACGTTCCCGAGCGACTTACCCGGGCGACAACGCCGAGCCCACGTGGTTTCAGTCAAGCAATTAAGTGCCACCGTGGAGGGTTTTCCCGGGCGACATGTCGCCCGGGATAATCGGTTTATAAATTCACTAATTAAAATTGATGTTAGATTAATTAATTATTTAGGGCTAATCCCGGGCGACATGTCGCCCGGAAATGTTTTTTAAATAAATTTAATTTTCAAATATAATAGGAATTTTGTCGGTTGTGGTAAGTTTCCTGGGCGACATGTCGCCCGGGATAACCCTACACTATTTTTGGGCATTATTTTCCCGGGCGACATGTTGACCGGGAAGAGGCTGCAATAAATTTTTTTTACCTTTCCCGGGCAACATGTCGCCCGGGATAAGTCTGCATTTTTTTTGGGACTGCCTCCACAGCAAGCTATATCCAGATTTTTTTTGGAATTTTTTCGGGAAGAATCTACCAATACATAAACCTGTGTAAACCAATATATAATCTACCAAAATACATTACAACTTGTATCCAAAACATAATACGATCAACGCATTTGATATAATAACGCTAAATACGTCCAAAATCCGAATAAACAAAATATCCTAACAAACGGGTGACGATGTCACAAAACTTGCATTATCCGCAAGATACAAGTCAATATTCCACAAGATAACAAGTTCTAAATGTACGGGGAAACAAATATCATTATGTCCCCAAGATAACAAGTTCCAAAACACACGTACTTAAGACACAAAGTAGCATATATATACTTACCCAACATCTCCTAACTATCGTCCTCATCCTCTCCGTCCTCGCCGTCGTCCTCGGATATATTAGAGCGGGATCCACTTTTTGGGGAATATGAGTCGAAGCAATAACAAGAATATTTCTAGTTTCATAATCCCTGGAGAGAAGGTTCACTAATAGACCTAGGCAGAAGTAATTTGACTCATTCACATCCAGATCGTTAACCAAATCTTAAAAGGTTTAGTCCCGTGTACGTTTTTACTGGTTATGCTGATGGGATTGCTGTGTTTTGTATGGTAGTTTTATAAGGTGAACAAGCTCCAAGGGTTGAACATAGATCAAATGAACACAGGAATTAACGGCATATATAGAGCTCAAAAGATGCCTTTGAAAACCTGTTTGTCACTTTAGATAGAGGTGGATACGCATCTACTTGCGCATGTATCAATTTCGCTTCCGCAATATCTGAAACAGGTCAAATGGGAAAAAAACACCAAAACTTTTTGTTTAATGATTTGTTATAATTGTAGAAAATTCTGCTCTTTGTAAGTTACCACATAGTTCTTTTACGAAGTTCATAGAAAATGGACAGTATGTGTTCACGGGTCAACCCAACCTGGACTGACCCAAACTTAAAATGACCCATTTTGACGGTACGTGGACTGACGCATACTTAAATGGCCCATTTTGAGCGGTACCCGTAACCTGGACTGACACATACTTAAAATTACCCATTTTGAGCAGTACCCGTAACCTGGACTGACCCATACTTAAAATGACCCATTTTAAGCGGGGTACCCGTTGTTACGAATCCCACTTTTACAGATCACACTGCTCGCAAGAACTACGATTCAAATAGGATTTCCAGTTTTGAGTGGATTTAACATAGCTTAGCTAAGCTCCTTAGCGATAGACTCAAATGTACAGTAGCGAACACCCTTTTCAATATCCATGATACCCACAAATGTGATACGTGACCAAGTCATCACTGCACGAGTACAAAATCTTTCAAGAAGAACCTTTATGTCTCGACATTCCCACACTTCAGGTGTGATCATTCACCTGTGAAGAGTTTTGTGCCGGAAAAGGCTCACATAAAATCAGATATGAACAAAGAACAAAAGGAAGGCCACTGCCCAGTTACGACAGAAAGAAGCAATTGTGCATCACTATTACAAACGAGGGTGTAACTAATCACGTCCAAAATGCGGAAAGGCGCAGGGATCAACCATACGTAGAAAACAACCAGTCATACATTCATTCACATACTGTTACATACTTATATATACAGATACACGGGTCCTACAACATGCATATTTATACAGGACACCAAGGGGAAGGTTTTACGAGTTGTACATCGGATATACTATAGTCTAGCTGATGTTTGTAAGAACATAGCAACTATAATATTCAAACCCAAATGCCTTTTAGAAGCGCATCAGTGCACCAAAAGTATTTATAAGGTCAGAGCAAGAAGAATCCTCGTGAACGTCCACTCCAAGCTCCTCGCGTATGTTATCAGATGCTGATATCAGCAAAAACTCACACCCTTGATAGTTTAGGAAATCAGGTGGATCAGCAGCATGGTAACGCAGTTTTCCAAACCGCTCTTGCAGATGCTTTGGAAATACTGGCTTCCTCTTTCTCTTGAGACCCCTGAACTTGATTCATCTTTTTTGGGTTGGATTCTTGATTTGTAACAGGAAAGAAGCCTCCTGGGCAACCTTTAAAGCCTCCTGAGGCTGCTGTTCCGCTGCTTCACCTTCCGTCGAGGGGAATTCCAGTTTATAGATCAGATGGGTGTGCATTTTCTTATCCTTCTTATGTTGGTGCCTTAGTATACGGTATACGCCTTCCCCTAATGCTCTTGCTGGAGGCTTGTGCCTGTGTCCCCTCGTCTTTGTTTCATATTCCTCTGAAACATATATCAACACATAAAAACATGTTTCGAGTAACTTGAAACCGACCTGCAATCAATAAAACAACTAAAAATAACATTAAACCTCCTTTGAGAGCATCCTTGATATCTTGAATGTTGGTTGTAACCATCTCAACAAATCCCCAATAAGGCCTGCCTTTCTTTTTGCTAGTTGGATCAGGAAGGCTTTTTTGTCCCATGACAATGAACCTCATAAGCTGTTCCTTCTCTATGTTAACCTCCTAATAAGCAATCAATCAAAAAATCAAGTCAAATTTAGCACCAAATTATAATATTTCAACATGTCACATATACGTTTTCTTCCAATTTACTGTTTTGATATGTTACATAATTTTTTTTTTCAACGACAACTAGATATTCGTATCTTAAACGTGACTTAGAAACCAAAACCATTTAGTTGAAGAGGTTCTAACAAATGACATAAGTTTTTCATAGTACATACCTTAGTATCATTACTTTATGAGTTAACTAAATAAACCAGGTAATACGAATTCAGTCAATTTTTCATTTTGGTATCAAATCTGTCACTGTGGTTTTAACATGTCTCGGATTTGCCTAATTATGTTAAATTCAGTCGTTAAGTAGAAGTGAAATGACCAAAATACCCCGACCTTTGTCTTTTTATTTATTTGTTTGGTGAGGGTATTTTGGTCATTTCTTTGTCTTTTTAACTATGTGCTTCTTCTTTCTCTACTTTTGGCCTATAAAAGAAATATATCTCACCTTTTTCATGTATCATATCATACATTAAATCATGTTTAAGGAACCTATAATATGATTATCTAAAAAAACATGCATGCATGCATGGTTTAGAAATGAATGATAGTCACTAGCCTGAATCTCGACATCGGGTGTATTCACTTCATCTTCTTGTTCCATTTCTTGTTGTTCTTGTCGGTGTTCGGTGGGTGACGACTAGATATGATTAATATATTTACCAGATTCTAGTTGACTAGCTAGCTAGTAGGATATATGATACGATATGACACGTGTCGCTTGAGGTAGATTTCCTTCTGCCACGTGTCTTGTCACTATGTTTTTGATAAAAGCGAGTGACTCGACATATGTAACTCAAGCTTACTTGAAAAGTATTATTTGAGGTGTAAAATTATACGACATCCGTTTTAAGCAGAGTCAAATTAGTTTAACTTTAATCTTAATTATTTTTGTGTGTGTTATATAATATTTAATGCTAAATATATGAATTGATTTAGTTTTAAGTTTATTTTTTATTGGTATATTTTTTTATAAAGTATTATTTAACACATAAAAAGTTTTTAAGGGCAAGTTGAACTAGTTTGACTCTGAATAGTCAAATTGCACACTTATTTTGAGACGGAGAGAGTATTATATATGTTTTGCATGTTCATTTAACATTTCTACTAATAATGCCCGACACTACGAAATATTAAGGTTAAAAACATGTTGCTCAAAATTTTGGGAGGCCGAAACCCCTCCCGTTCCCCACTAAGCTTCGTCTTTGACTCGACGTGACTCGTAATTACAAATCCGAAAATAAATACAATTTCATTCGTTAGTTATTACCAGGTTCTAAAAATCATGGCGGCTTCAAGGCGTCGCTAAGACTTTAGGGCTTTGACCTCCGAGTTATGAAATACACTAAGCAGTCCGTTTTTAGGCATGGCCGAGAGAGATGCATGAAAGATCGCGATAAAGCAACACGCTAAGACGGAGACAAGACCGCTTTTTCCAAATTTATCTCCGATAAAAAGCTTCTTTTTATTGAAAAATATTAAATGCGATGATAGTTTCTTAACTTTATTCATTATGTTTAACATCTTTTGTAACTCAATTTTATGAAATTATGATATAAATTTATAAATAAATTTCATATTGTTTGTCGCTTTAAGTCACACCTTAAAAACGCTAAGAGGGCAAGGTACCATAACGCCCCCACCCGGCGTTATGTTGAGGTGGACCAGCGTTTTGGTATTGCAAATTAGCGTTGGCCAACGACGTTGGTGGTGTGGTGGGGCAGAGGGCCTTGAAGGTAGGTATAACCCACCGACGTACGTTGTAGACGTATATAATATCTTGAACTTCTTATTATATATAAATTCTCAACACTAACAGAAATTATCATGTTATTCTTTTATGGATCTTTTAATATTATCCGTCACAAAGTGTGTGCATTCTGATATAATAAGTACATATAATCTTAAATACAGTATTGCGATTTTAATAAGCTATTAAGAAAACCGTCCATCGGACAGGTAAAGACCTAGTATTGGTGTAATAATATTAGAATGTCGATTTGATGCACAACAAAAATGAGTAGCCTAAGTGCAATAAAAGTAAATAGAATGCCAAATTTGTGATGCACAACAAAAAGCGCGATTGAATAGCACCAAATGTGTGGACGTCTAACTCCTCAACACGGGCATGCCAAACCTTATTCCCCCATCTCAGTACACACCAAAAGCCCGAGAAGCAAACTCCATGACAAACTTTTTGAGCTAACTTCGAAGATGTGTCAATATCTCACATTTGGACTAACCGGTATTTGATACATCAAAAAATGTCGTTTGCTGGTCCAAACTCAAAGGTTTGGTCAGAAACCAAATAAAGTGAAACTGAGCATAAATCATACAATTCTTTACTTTTAATTAATTAAATATTTTATGTTCTGTTCATGTTTTGATTTTCTTCGAAATCGACTATGTTGGATTTATCCAACTTTACATATGATTTTCTTCGAAATCGACTATGTTTTGATGTATGTCTAAAAGTTGGCTTCATATACATTCCTTTTTTATGTGCGTCTAAAAGTTGGCTTCATATACATTCATGTTTTGCGAATGAATCAATGTGGGATAAAAATTCTTTTGTTAAGTTTCATATCCAAACACCTTGTTTGTATTCATGAAATGTTCATATTTTCACTTCTTCTAAACTAAGGATTTGTCGTCTTTAAGTATCTTTTCATTACCTTCATATTATTAATTAATTAGTCGTTACAAGCACAAACTAGTACTAAGGGTGATCACGGTTAGAAAACCGGACCGGATCGGATCGAAATTGAATCTGTCCGAAACGTCGAACCGGACCGAAATGGTCCGGTTGGGTCTTCGGTCCGGTCCGGTCCAACAAAGCATAATCTCCGGGTTTTTTGTGAGACTAGACCGACCGACTTTTACTTTGACTGTACAATTTTTTTTTTAAAAAACAAAAAACTAATTCTTAAATATTTTAAAAAAAAAGTTCACTTTTACTTTTAAATTTTTTTGTTTAAAAAAAACATAATGGTTACACATTTTGGTGACTTTTTCAAAATAAGTTACTCATTTTGATATTTTTTTAAGTAGGTTACTCATAATAGCATAAAACAAAAAGTAAATTACTTATTTATAGCTTTTGTCCATGTTTGTATTGTGTTTTATTGTTTGTGTGTGTTGATTGAGTGTGTGTAGTGTGTATGTGTGTTTATGTGTGTGTCGAGGGTTTGAGAGGAAGAAGAAAGAGATAGGGTTTTGTTTGGATTTTACTGGATAATGAATCAGGCTCAACCTATTTGTATATATACTTTTTTTCGTTTTGAATTTTTTTAATTATAATTTGTTTTTTATTAAATAATTAAATATTTAGTTTGATTGAATAAATATAAAAGAGAAAAAAAATGGGTTCCAAAAGGGTGTGTTATGAGGTATTATGATAAGCGGTTTTTTAATGCGTTGGTGTTAAAATGTTAAAGATGATATGACGATGATATAGTACCTAGCACTCTAAGACTTGAGGCTTAATCATGTTGTCACGCCACACCTCAAGCCTATCTATAACATTGGTTATTACAAATGGCAACTCATAATAAAAATAACAAATAGCATAAGGTTAAAAGTAAATGGCTTAACTTAGCTCGTTTATGTAATAAAAAGTAGTGTCTAAATGCTTTTGAATAAAGACTGAAAATGTAAGATGACACGTAAATGATGTTCATCAGTCTTAGAAGTAGCTAGCTTGACAACTCAAATGAAATTGATGATAACTATTTATCCACTCGATATCGAATAGTGCATCAGTTGTTACGGATAAATAACACAATAGAGAGCACCTCTATAATTCTCGCAAGTGATACAACCACTAACAAATCGCCCGGTGGTAAAGGTTCATGTTTTCGTAACATGAGGTTAAATGTTCAAATCTAGCTAGGTGTGTTCATTTAAGGCTAGTAGTCATGGAAAAGTAAGAAACGGTCCGGACTCCATAATTAACTTGGTGAAGCCAACTAGTTATTGTGACTTTAGTTTTAGCGCGCACATCCTAACACCCTAGTCATTGGATCAACATTATGCCATTTGCTCATGTTGAAACTGGGAATGTAACAAACTAAGTAGAGTTTTGCGGCTGTTCTTTATACCATATAGTTCCACGCGTCCCATATTTTAACTCAGCAAGAATTAGAAATATGATGTAATTAGCTAACGTGCGTTTTAACTTTTAAGATGGCACTCTGTTTCGTGCTGCACATTTGCGAAAGCTTATGTAGGCATTTTATCTTCATGAAATTACTATTACTATTGTTGTTATCTCAAGAACATTCCCTTGATATGTAGTGTTTGTTTTTTGAAAGAATCACAAATGGTACCAATACTTATCTACTAGCAATACACGAAATACTACTTCACCATTGTTGTATATCTTCTGCGTGTGTATTAAAAGCTTTGAATAGCAGATTGAGCAAGCTTGACTGTTGACCTAGCTAATGAATCCAGTGGGTCGACACATTTTTTCAACAAAGGATCATCATATGGAAAAATATCCCGCAGATCATCCGAGGAAAGAATGATGGTGTTCACAGCCCTCAGAAGCACCACGTGTATTGCAATTCTCAAAAGGTTTTGCGCTCCTTCTATGTCTTTTTGGCTTTTGGCTTTAGTTGATGGGATTATCATGTGTTCCATGGTAGCTTTATCGGGCAGAATAACCTCAAAACCCTGCAGTAAACCTTTTCATCACTTGTAGCTAAGGAGGTAACTTTATAACCTATATAGTTTTGAATGGGTCAATTTGGTTTTGTTTTATTCCAGTGATCGGGCTAGAAACTCGCAACCAAAAGTCTATTTCTAATGCATAACAACCTTCAAACATATTTTTATTTTAACGATGTATTGTGTAAAAAATTGTTTTTATACTCATAATTAAGCATATAAAAAAACATTAAATATGGGCGATTAGTCTGTTCAAATTAAAGCAAACCTGACTCATACATAATGACAAACATTTCAAACTGGCCCAAATTTACCCATTACCTAACCTGCCTAACTTGCTACAATCCGTTTCAAGGTGCTCATTTAGTTTACCTCTTCAGAAGTTTGTCTTGATAAAATCCCTGCGTTTAGAATTGCCATTGGTGGCAAGAACTTCAATTCGCAACATGACTTCCAGCTACAATTTGGCTTTAACTTGGCTTCCCAGCTCATTTTGCAACACAGTCATCCATAAATTTAGTACAGGCACAGAACACTCCTTTTGAAACATCAACATACCATAAATGGATATGTGACAATGATCACTATAAACGAGAAGCCCGATCTCTTCTCTCGAGAAACGCCCTTTTATGTCTCAAAATTTCCACTATTTGGGCGTCATTACTCAGTTGGCAAGAATTGCTTAAAACTGGATCTGAACAAAGAACATAGGGTAGTCCATTTCCGTTATTTTACCGGCATTGCTCCATTTTACGAGCTTATTGACAAAATCCACTGTCACGTCAGCCGACACGCCTCCGATTATTCCCACCCCAGCATTTGGCTGACGCAACAAGGAACATTTAGTAGGATCACTACTACTTACCGAAGTTGAATTTAAGCCAAGACTTATTGTAGATGTAGATTTGTTGTTTCTTTCTGCAATCGGGGTTAAAAAACAAAAAACTAATTCTTAAATATTTTTTAAAAAAAAGTTCACTTTTACTTTTAAATTTTTTTATTTAAAAAAAACATAATGGTTACACATTTTGGTGACTTTTTCAAAATAAGTTACTCATTTTGATATTTTTTTAAGTAGGTTACTCATAATAGCATAAAACAAAAAGTAAATTACTCATTTATAGCTTTTGTCCATGTTTGTATTGTGTTTTATTGTGTGTGTGTGTGTTGATTGAGTGTGTGTAGTGTGTATGTGTGTTTATGTGTGTGTCGAGGGTTTGAGAGGAAGAAGAAAGAGATAGGGTTTTGTTTGGATTTTACGGGATAATGAATCAGGCTCAACCTATTTGTATATATACTTTTTTTCGTTTTGAATTTTTTTAATTATAATTTGTTTTTACATTAAATAATTAAATATTTAGTTTGATTGAATAAATATAAAAGAGAAAAAAAGTGGGTTCCAAAAGGGTGTGTTATGAGGTATTATGATAAGCGGTTTTTTAATGTGTTGGTGTTAAAATGTTAAAGATGATATGACGATGATATAGTACCTAGCACTCTAAGACTTGAGGCTTAATCATGTTGTCACGCCACACCTCAAGCCTATCTATAACATTGGTTATTACAAATGGCAACTCATAATAAAAAGAACAAATAGCATAAGGTTAAAAGTAAATGGCTTAACTTAGCTCGTTTATGTAATAAAAAGTAGTGTCTAAATGCTTTTGAATAAAGACTGAAAATGTAAGATGACACGTAAATGATGTTCATCAGTCTTAGAAGTAGCTAGCTCGACAACTCAAATGAAATTGATGATAACTATTTATCCACTCGATATCGAATAGTGCATCAGTTGTTACGGATAAATAACACCTCTAGATTCTCGCAAGTGATACAACCACTAACAAATCGCCCGGTGGTAAAGGTTCATGTTTTCGTAACATGAGGTTAAATGTTCAAATCTCGCTAGGTGTGTTCATTTAAGGCTAGTAGTCATGGAAAGGTAAGAAACGGTCCGGACTCCAGAATTAACTTGGTGAAGCCAACTAGTTATTGTGACTTTAGTTTTAGCGCGCACATCCTAACACCCTAGTCATTGGATCAACATTATGCCATTTGCTCATGTTGAAACTGGGAATGTAACAAACTAAGTAGAGTTATTGTGACTATAGTTCCACGCGTCCCATATTTTAACTCAGCAAGAATTAGAAATATGATGTAATTAGCTAACGTGCGTTTTAACTTTTAAGATGGCACTCTGTTTCGTGCTGCACATTTGCTAAAGCTTATGTAGGCATTTTATCTTCATGAAATTACTATTACTATTGTTGTTATCTCAAGAACATTCCCTTGATATGTAGTGTTTGTTTTTTGAAAGAATCACAAATGGTACCAATACTTATCTACTAGCAATACACGAAATACTACTTCACCATTGTTGTATATCTTCTGCGTGTGTATTAAAAGCTTTGAATAGCAGATTGAGCAAGCTTGACTGTTGACCTAGCTAATGAATCCAGTGGGTCGACACATTTTTTCAACAAAGGATCATCATATGGAAAAATATCCCGCAGATCATCCGAGGCAAGAATGATGGTGTTCACAGCCCTCAGAAGCACCACGTGTATTGCAATTCTCAAAAGGTTTTGCGCTCCTTCTATGTCTTTTTGGCTTTTGGCTTTAGTTGATGGGATTATCGTGTGTTCCATGGTAGCTTTATCGGGCAGAATAACCTCAAAACCCTGCAGTAAACCTTTTCGTCACTTGTAGCTAAGGAGGTAACTTTATAACCTATATAGTTTTGAATGGGTCAATTTGGTTGTGTTTATCCCAATCGGGCTGAAACTCGCCCAAAGTCTATTTCTAATGCATTACAACCTTCTAACTATTTTTATTTAACGATGTATTTGTAAAAATATTGTTTTTTACTCATAATTAACATATATAAAAACATTAAATATGGGCGATTAGTGTTCATAGATTAAGCAAACCTGACCTATACTTAATGACACATTTCAAACTGAGCCCAAATTTACCCATTACCTAACCTGCCTATCTTGCTACAATCCCAGTTTCAAGTGCGTTTAGGATTGCATTGGTGGCAAGAACTCCAATTCGCACAGGACTTCCAGCTTCAATTGGCTTTAACTTGGCTTCCAAGCTCATTTGCAACACAGTCACCCATTTTTAGTGCAGGAACTGAACACCCTTTTGAAACTTCATCATACCATAATTATGATATGTGACAAGGGATCACTATACAACAAGCCCCGGATCTCTCAAGAAACGCCCTTTTATGTCCCAAAATTTCCACTATTTGAGCGTCATTACTCAATTGGCAAGAATTGCTTAAAACTAGATCTGAACAAAGAACATTGGGTAGTCTATTTCCGTTATCTTTACCCTCATTGCTCCATTTTACGAGCTTATTAACAAAATCCACTGTCACGTCAGCTGACACGCCTCCGATTATTCCCACCCCAGCATTTGGCTGACGCAACAAGGAACTTTTAGTAGGATCACTACTACTTACCGATGTTGAATTTAAGCCAAGACTTTTTGTAGTTGTAGATTTGTTGTTTCTTTCTGCAACTTGGGTTACTGCTATAACTCGATTCATCCTTGTTTTCGGTTGAATCTATTGCATACACAATCTGTACAACAAATTTGACTGGTAACTCGCGTGGAGAGACATTTTTTACATTCTTTTGCCCATGTGTGAGCTCAAAACTTCACTTCGAAACAATCTGTCTGTCAGTAAGATAACCAACCCCAACTTCAGTTTTTTTCCGAAATCTTGAACTTACTGTATGAAATCTTGCAGAAAAGCCAAATCTCACAGGAAGAATTTTTTTGTATTTTTTTGTATTTTTTTGGATGGTTTTGATGACATTCTGCAATTATTCACCAACCATTTAGATAATAATGTCATGTTAAGATGTGAAACGCATCTTTGTGACCTTTCCAACTTACAAAGTGTTGTGCATCACTAACAAGAGTAAGACAGTGACTAAAAAACAAAGGAAAAAGAACTTCAATTTTGGTTCCTTGTTTTCATCTTCCAAATTAGTGTATGGATGTGGTAGGTGCAATGTCTACTAGTCCTTGTCTTAAAAAGATGAAATTTTTATCGTTCGTTCATTGATGCTAATCAGATTTGGTTTTCGGGCCCAAATGATTGCATCAAGCTCTGGTCCTACATTCTATAGATGTATCATATAGACATTAGACATCTGCATGTTGGGCATTATGAGCCGCAATGTCATGTCATTGGACATGCACAAAACTTGTCAAGAATGGATCGCAATGTGTGTCATGTGATTAGTGTGTAATTCATTTTGCACCATCATTATCGATTGGTATACATTAAATACCCATAGAATAAATCAATTGAACCGTACACGAAAGGTGAACCAACTGCAAGACCCCAACACAAATTTGCAGAAAAAATTGGAAGCTTCTGCTGTTATGGTCTTTCACCTCTCCTAAGAACCAAACCTTAAGATATACAAACGAATAAAACAAATTGTAATATATCTAGTACATGTCTATTCATTAATCATTATCAGAGCTTTCAATTATTGCACTGTGTGTTTCTAGTTTGCATGTACTTTCATATTGTTGCACCCTTTTGAATTTTGATCCATAATTCAAATATGTGGGACAATCTTCCTTCTGATGTGTTAGCCAATGTGTTTTCTTACCTTACTCCATGCTCCTTGGCACGTGCCATGGCGGCCTGCCGTCACTGGCATGACTGTGGAAGAGAGACGAGGCAAATCTATCAACACATGACAGGAATGTGTTGGTTTGGGAACTAGGAGATGGTGACGAATGGATTTTGATAGAGAGAATGCCACTTGAATTGGCGAAAAGATTTGCTGGTAGTAGTACCAAGTATGCTGGAATAGAAGGGGGAGTGTGATTATACAAGGATATTGCTTTAGCAATGGTGGTGTGGAGAAGAGTCAAAAATCACAAGAATAAATGGGAATGGTGTTCTAAGGACGGTTGTAATACTGTAAGCGGAAAAAAACTTAAAAATTACCCGATTAAAGGACTCTTTCTTCACCCGAATCTTGTTGCTTCTCCATTCGTTTAAACTCACAATAAAATGTACAAAACTACATATAATAAGAGTTACGACTTTTGAACAATAATTTATATCCTAATCTTAACAGGATAGCATATATTCCATTGTCATACTTGGTAAACATGAAAATAGTAATCATCATGAAGTCAAGGCATTACATGATATAAGATACAAGAGTTTCAACCCTATATTATAGTAAAAACTACATATAAAAGGCCATGTATAATCGGCTAACATCACTCACTTCTACACTACCCTGTGAAGATGTAACACGAGATGTAACACGAGATCCTGGCAGGTAGAGAGGATTTAGAAGGATCTGTAAAAAGTTGAAAGTAAGATTAAAACATTTGGTTTGCCAAATAGGAACAGATATGCGCTTTAGGAGAGCACTCACAATCACAAAAACAGTCAATAAGTCACAAAAACTTGCCTTTATGTAGAGCTCGTGGACCTC